>WAAG01008437.1:43041-53209 GCA_013390105.1 Tichodroma muraria | reverse complement strand
CTTTTCAAGTTTAAGCCTTCTTTTCTCTTGATTACAGAATTTTTTTTTTTTTTAAATTGGCAACCCAAATTAATAGTTTTCTGTCTGGTTCACACTGAAACCACGACAGATGTAAATATAAATATATGAATATATACAGACCTATCTGTCTGGACAGCCAGTGTGACAGACCCTTGGTTTGTCACTGACTAAAGGGGCCAGAGAAGGCGGTCTCTAGACAGAGGCAGAACTTCTTTACACTGCAGCCAACGAATTCCTGGATTTCTTTCACTCAGGAGATGATAGAGGCAAAGAGCGTCAACAGGTTTAATATAAGACAAATCTCTAGACAACAGACTCACAAACTCTGAAGAAGGAGGACAGAGATGTACCTTTTCCTTCCTCCAGTGCTTGTGGAGTGACAGAAACCAATGGACTGCAGAAAGTAGTTGAGCTTTTCTGGTTTCCAGAAACATCTTTTACTGCTGCTGGAGGCAGAGCACTGAGCTGGACTCTTGGTCTGGCTGCGAATTGCGCTTCTTCCCAGTGGGAGAGTGAGATAAGAAAATGCTCCTCTATGCCCTAAGAAGAACAGAACAGGGGGTTCTGACATTTTACCCTCCTGCTTTGGCTTCAGGCTGTACAGGTCAGATGTCCTAAGGAAAGAACACAGTCATTAAGGGGTGATGTTTGTAGTTCTATGATTGAAGAGATCTAAAATCTGAGAAGTTTGAACTGCTGTTGTGAAGTGTCTGTGGAGCTTTAGAGGCGGCAAATACCTCAGTGCCTGGGAGACTGATCAACAGCTGCTCCTGCTGTAGAGCGGCTTTAGCAAGCAGAGAAATTGTCTGAGAATGGGTACCTTTCTCATTAGCCTTATTTTGTAGTGTTAAAGGCCCTGGGCAATGCCTAAGGATTGTATGGATTTAATGTAGCCCCCAATGTCATCACACTGTAGAGAGAATATGCAAGGATTTGTATCTCAGAGAGAATATGAGGCACTTTGGATACTGCAGCTGGACTATATCTGATGTCACCCAGCAATGCCTTCTTTTCATTTTGAAAACTGCTGCAATATGGGTCTCCAAGTGCTTATTAACACAGCAGCAATAATGTTGGGGTGGGATAAGGGAGTATGTGTGCCACAACCATGTGCTATCTAAACAGGGGCAGAAAAGCTTCCATGTTGACACTCCCTCAGCAGAAGGCTGGCAAGATTTCTAGCTATAACTATAGCAATATTTCCAGCAGGTGCTTGCCTAATCTCTTCTTAGAGGTTTCTATGAATCTGGGCTTCATAATCTGCCATTTACTGGGCTTCATAATCTGCCATTTACTCCTCTGCATCACTGCTCCTTCTGCTCAAAACCTTTATTTCCTGCTGTCTTGACTCAAGTGTTCCGTATTCTTCTGAAGACTTTTTCTTAACCCCCAGAAAGTGGTGGGAAAAGCAGGTGGTGTTACCCTCCTGCTACTGACCTATTCTAATGTATGTGTAAGGAGCACTGGAATTTTAAAAAGGTGTGACTTGAGACAAGGTTTTCCGGCCTCTAGAGAGGCTTTGTGAAGAAATCAATCAAGAAGCCATGCTCACAAAATTATGTCTAAGCTTGCTTGCTTGCTGTGATACATAAGAGAATAGAATTTTTCCAGATTTTCTAAGCAGTCCCCTCCTATGTCCCCCTCAGGAAACAGCTGAGAGCAGTAAGGTCACCCTCTCTTCAGCCTCCTTTTCTCAAGACTAGACAAGCTCAGAGTCCTTGCCCACTCCTCACAGAAACCCAGGTTCTTGCAAGATTTGTAAATGCTTAAAGAACTTCTGGAAAACTGAAAAGTCCAGAATATTTCAGAATTCAAAATGTGAAAAGTTTCTGACATATCTAAGAAGCAGTATGATGTGGAAAATCAGAGAAACATTTGTTGCATACTTTAGTTAGTTTTCTAAGAACAGGGAGGAAAGGATTCCACTGTACTAAGACTAAATTAGACACATGGAACTCTAGGGTTTTTTTACTGGTCCCTTTAAACACTCACTAATTTTTGTTAATGAATATGGAAATTTCTCTGATTGATCACTAATTACAAATGAACTACACTGTGACAATAGTGATGATTTTTGTTGGACAAAGGAAATTGAATTCTCATGGTTAGATTTCTTACAGTAAGCCAAATATTCCTGGCACTCTGTAGCACCATTTGCATTTCAATTAGGTTGTGGCTCTGTGCCATTAGTTACCATACCTTGTCTTCAGTGTAGTCATCCAGTCTCTGCAAAAAAGAAAGAACTCTCATTTTTCAGTCTAAAAGTTGGTTTCCTATGTGTAATTATTTTTTTCTAAGAGCAAAATCAGCTGCTATAGTTCTATCTCTAATTTAAAGGGATAAATCCAACACATTTGAAAGTTTAGCTCCACACATAATGCGACATACATATGTTTTTCATACCCTTAAGAAAGTCAGTGATGATACTGGCAAATTCATTGAAAGCTCCACTCACCTAAAATGAGAAAATAACCTAAATTTCCAGGAGCAGCAATCTTTCCAGCTTTGTACTCAACATGAATGTTTTAATTCCTTCTTTATTGGCTGGAGTAACTTCTTTCTAGTGAATAGCAATGCTTCTGGATTATTTAATCCATATATAAATAAACAAACATGTCACATAATTATCTATTCTAGTAGTACCTGGAATATTTCTCATTTCATTTATTTATTGCATCCAGCTCTCTAAACAACTTTTATACTAAAAATCAACAGGGAATAACACTGTTAGTTCTGATAAGGGTTAGATACCATAAATAATTGTTACCTACATTTCAATTTTTGTGATTTGATCCTGAACTGGCCATGTAATGTAAAGTCTTCCAGCAATTTCTGGGTGGCTGACAGTCCTTTCTGTTGATGACTTGCCTCAAAGACATCTAAGTATAAATTGGTGGAGTGCCCTCCCCGTTTGTATGCAGTCTCTGTCCTTGCTGTCCTTCCTCTTGCAGAACTAAGATGTCTAAAGCCTGACTGCTTTCCTGTCCCCTAGTTCTGCACTGAGGAACGTGGCACTGCTAAATCAGGAGCACTGATCTAGCACAGAATTAGGGAGACCTTTGGCAATGACAGTAGCAGCTAAGGGAATTATCTCTCTCCAAATTCTTGTCTTTTTGTGAAACTGAAGGAATATGAAATTTCATATTCTGTGCCTTTGGAATGAAATGTAGACTGGGAGTGGGGGATGGCACCTGTCACCTAAAACAATAGGTAGGAACTAAAGGCATTCAAATTGCCATTGTACAAATTAAGCAGTGTCAGAGACAATGCCATCATTCTATTGTTCCCATTAGAAGCACATGAAAGACAAATCCAATGACACATTGTGGACAGAGTTCTCAAAAGTGACTGGGAAGAGCAGGAAAGAATTAAATGTCAGCATGTTTTAGTGTTGATATCAAATGGACTCCATCTCGGGTTCTGCCTGAAGAGTGTTTAGTGAGTCATGTTGTATGTTTACTTTCCCTGCATTTTCCTTTCCTGATTGTTTCCTGTATTGAATAAAGTTGGACTTTCATTAATGCAGTTCTTTCAGCACTGCCTTAGTCACAGCCAGACCAACTCTGGTTATGTCTTTGTTAGATCTCAAACTAAGCATGGCCATGTGAATCATCTTTTTAATGAGAAACATTTCAAATAAACCTTTTTGGTACAGCAGTGTGGGTTAGTGGTGACTCAATAGCAAGAACTGTGGGGTACAAGGCAGAGCAGAACTTTTCTCACCTTATTTGCCCTAGGCTGCTAAAGAGGTTGACTTTCATATGAGAAGAAAAATAATTCCATTTAGAATAATTTAAAAACAAACAGACAAATCTGAGGCTTTTTGTGTGTGCAAATACAGCATATTTATCATAGTTTGCAGTAGCTTGTTTGCTGGTTTGTTTTATGTTCCCTTCCTAATATCATCAGAGTGCTCCTGGGAAAAAGCTCAAACAGCAAACATCAACCTGACAATAGGCAGGATAAGTATTCCCAGACCTTGTATCATCTGAAACAACCATAATAAATAATTAAGAGCAGCCATAACATCACACAAATGTTTGACCAAGAAGTGATGTCTCACACTGCATTTTAAATGTCAGAAATTCAGGGACTGGTGAACAAGTGCATGGAGCAAATTTAACAGCAAAGAACCTGGAAATGTCCCATTTCTGTACCAGGTGGCAACATGAGTTACTGTCACTGAAGCACAGCTGAACTTGAGGGACAGGAGTTGACTGTGATCATGCACATGGAGATTATAGAATCATGGAATGGTTAGGGTTGGACAGAACCTTAAAGCCCATCCTGTCCTACCTCTGCCATGGGCAGTGACACCTTCCACTGTCCCAGACTGCTCCAACCCCCAATGTCCAGCCTGGCCTTGGACACTGCCAGGGATCCAGGGGCAGCCCCAGCTGCTATGGGCACCCTGTGCCAGGGCCTGCCTACCCTCCCAGGGAACAATTCCTGCCCAATATCCCATCTAGCCCCACCCTCTGGCAGTGTGAAGCCATTGCCACTTGTCCTGGCACTCCAGGACATGAGGAATTCTCCCTCTCCAATGAGAATATGTAGGGCAGTGAGGCTCCAGTGGAAGTGTCAAAAGCTCTGGCTTTTTTTGCAACTTCTTTTAATGAAACAACAACTTCAAACCTATGTGAAAGGAAACTAAGAGCTTCTCTGAGCTGTTGTTCTCCCTTTGCCTCTGCCTCCCCAACCAAACATGTTTCTTCAAGACTTTCCATGGTCTCATCTATGTCCCAGGTCCTATGGAGTGGGATTGTGAAGCCTTGCAAAAGGAGGGAATATGGTGTGTTGTAGATTCCCTATTTCCAGCTGCTCTGGAGACTTAGAGGGAGTTTTGCGTTATTGTTGATGCTTCAGAGCCATCTATTTTATGTTGTTGTTTTTCTTCCTTTTGGTAGTCTGAGCAGTGGATGCTAATGGACATTTGAAGCCTCGCTGATACTCTTTCAGAATCAATAAAGCTCAGAAATTATTTTCTTTAGTCTCTGGAGAAGCATTGCAGGTATTAGTGGTAAGAATATTGTGGTGATTCAGTACATTTGAAGAATGTATCCTATACTTCAGTATAGGCTTTAAGATAAGCACTTAAGTCCTCAAGTGGGGCTGGACATGGATCCAAGCACTCACCTGGAGAAGGGAGAAGCTGAACCTCACCCATAAACTGCATGCAGAAACTAGCAGTCCTCTTAAATGAATTCTGGACAGGACAGCTGCTTCTGGGATTTTAACCTCTTCAAGGAGATTATTTCAATTATGAAGTGAATCGCAGTTTCTATTGTATTGTATTGTATTGTATTGTATTGTATTCTATTCTATTCTATTCTATTCTATTCTATTCTATTCTATTCTATCACAGTTTAAAGCTCTGCTAATGTCTTTAAATCTTTCTCAGTTTAAAGCTGTTGTCACAAGGGGGTTTGGAGTTTGATTTTCTACTTTTATCTGCTCTACTCATGCTGCAGTTGTAACTGTGAAGATAAATCAAGGCCTGATTGCAGGGATCGATGAGAAAATTCTTGGCTACCATAAACCAGCACAGCTTTATTGAAGTCAATAGAACTATGTGGAACCTCCTATGAGCTGGAATCTCCTACTGTCCCAGTTTGCAATGTGAATTTATCTTTTGGAACTTCTTTATGTGCTTCTACTTGTATTTTTTAAAAAGTTCATAGATACCATTGACATATCACCTTTGAGCCTTGTGAGATGAATGAGGATGTTAACAAGAAATAGATACATTTAAAAAAAATAAAGAGGAAATATTATTTTAATACCTTTATAAGTGTCTTAGTTTGGAAGACAGGTATCTGCCAGGGAAAACAGGAGCCCCTCTGGGAATGGAGAATGCAAAACCTCTCCCCTCCGAATTGTTACAATCCCGGAATTGAAGGACTCTCAGGCAAAGATGTAAGGGGATAGGAAAAATAACAGTTCTTTACTACTGCATATAACAAGATAAACAAAATAACAACAATAACTATGGTGTTAACAACAAAGAAAGAATCAAGGCACAGTGAGTCTTTCATCGCAGGCACTTTCCCCTTTGGTGCAGTTACCGTCACGGGTGGCCGGGGTGAGCAGAAAGCCCAGGGTGCTGCCCGAGATGTGTCAGGAGCTCAGCAGTCGCAGCTGGAGCTGTGGAAAGGTCCCGGCAGCAGCAGGGGAGTGCGGGACATGGCATGGGGAAACCAGAGCAGGAGCGAAGGAACGGCGGGTGCGGGCACCGTGGCAGCACGGCTCCAGCAGAGCAGGGAAAGAGCAGGATCCGAATTCCCGGGCACACACGGACAGACGGTGCTGGGTCACTCCGAGCTGGGCTCCAGTGGTGCCGGTGAAATCTCCCTGCAGTGAAAGAAACCAACAGCCTCACTATTCCCTCCAAGAGAGCAGCTGTCCCAGAGAGAAGAGCAGAAGTGAAGTTCCTCCCACCGACTGCTACCTTCTCCCTTGATTTTTGGCCATTTCCTTTGTCTTTCCTGAGTACCCATAAGTACCCAGTAATTAGTTCCCTAGCAATGTATGGGAGAAAATTCTATAAGAAAGAAACCCAACCCCCAACAATAAGGTACAAAGAAGAAAGTGATCTTATGCTTCTCACAAATTTGCAGTAGACAGACTACAAGAAATCCTGAGGGATTCACACTAAATCTTGGAATGCTGCAGTGGATCTGTTCCTGCTGCAGCTGAATGCTATTCTTTCAGGGTGTTTGTCTGTTCCTGTATTAGTCATGCCAGAAAAGTCCTGGAATCAATCTTTGACACTTTAGTGTTTCCTGAGAACAGATGGCTCTGTTCTCTTGACATGATACGAAAGGAGCAACTTTGTGATAGAACTTTAGAGTTTTACTGATGTAAATGGTTAGCCTTCAAGGATTCCCTGGCAGTCAAACAACAGTTGGAAGAGTTTTGTGGCCAAGATTGTATTGGATTGGACATAGGATTCCTGGTAAAATGACAAATTTAGAATCCATTTGTGTATTTCTTTAATGAGTTACTTTGTCAATCATGGTATGGCAATGTAAGAACAATTTATTTGATGAAACAAGTGGTCCAGAGACCTATAGCTATGTTATCCCACATGTGAGTGTTTCCGTATTTACTGCTAGGTGTTGTACTAGACTCAGGAATTATGGGGTTTTATTACATGAGAGATTCATTATCTAGTTATCAATACTACTACTACTACTACTACTACTACTACTACTACTAGTAGCAGCAGCAGCAGCAGCAGCAGTAGTAGTAGTAGTAATGCCACTCTAGAAGTTACTATGCAAGCTGATGTGGATTTGCCCCTAATAACTGAAATTATTATTGCCTAAATCACTTTTATAGGATTTAATTTATTGTAGCTTAAAATGTGTCTGTAAGTTATGCACAAATTATGGTCAGTGACACAAGCAAAAATATATATTTTAGAGAGAAGTGGTTATCTTTCCCAAGCACCTTCAAGAAGTCAATTAATTATAGTAGTCAAATTATATTTGCATATGTGTCTGTCTCTCCAGATGGTCAGAATCTAGGTGGATGTAGAAGGTCTGATTTTCAATACTGAATTACTCATTTTTTTAAACCAACATAATATTAAGAATTTTGAGAACAAGTTATCCAAATGGTGATTGCTTTCACAAAGCTCTTTACTTTTTTTATGAAGAAATCTGTTTTACACAAAATTTGCTCTGTATTTGCATGATACTTAATGAACAGTAGTTTATATAGCTGAATTAGAGAGAAATGTGTCAACAATGTTCAATAAGAATTTCTGTCTTGTGCTTATAAGGTAGAATATGAAATTGTTCTTGACTGTTATCTTCTCTTGTGAGTCTTAGGATGTGTATTCCTGAGCTAGTAATTAAATATTAAATGCCACATTTGAGAGGTCATGAACATTTACGTTGTTTGCAATAGTGTATTAGTAGACTACTAGAGACAGGTACTTTGAGTTTTAAAGCAGGCACAGGAAAACTTAATGAAAGAATCAGCTAGTTCTGTTTCTTTAGCATTATTAAAACCTGTGTTTTTTATAGGACTCTCTGTTTTCTCAACTCTGAGATGGTGTGCCCAGAGTCAAATTGTAGAAGGATATACCTATCCTATAAAAAAGATTGAAACTGATAACTTACAAAAAATCCAAGCCCTTCATGAAAACAAAATTTTACAAGTAGATGTCGTTAAATAGCTCAAGATTGAAGTACATCCATTTTCAGAAAGCAAGGTGTACATTTCTGTCCCTGTAAGAATAAAAGACAATTAAATAGTTAGATATTCCTTATTAATGTTTTGTGAATTTTTACTAATTATTACATAAACCATTAGAGAGATGACAGCTGAATTATTAATTGCAATAATTTTCTTCTTTAAGTTGTTTCCTGTAAATATGCTTTCTGTAAATATTTCTACAGAGTGTCTGTTAATTACAGCCCCTCCCTGGGCAACAATGATGGAAGAAATTAATAAAATATATGCAGAACTTGATTCATTTCTATGATTTCCACAATTTGGACTGTGTTCCTCAGGGCCTGACATGCTCAGACAGTCCTTCCTGGACTCAGTGAAGTATTCCTTAGCATAAAAGAATGCAATATCCTGTCTGCCAGGAAGGACCTCCTCATACTCTCCCAGGTCCTGGAAGCCACAGGCTGTTCTTCAGAGTCCTGTTCTCCTCCCAGATGGCACAACCAAAGATGATGTGTTCATGGTCTTCCTCCCCATGTGCCCTCAGCCCCCAATGACAGCTGAAGGATCTACTCCATTCTTGGTCATAAATATCACCGATGATTAATTATAATTTCAGACAAAATCAGGGGCTGTCATGCCAGAGTCAGAAGTTAACTTTGCTTTTGTTGTCTCTGGGGACAATGGCTTGGGGAACTGGAGGGAGTTCTTCGTGTGAGTCCTCCTCTCCTCAGAGTAATGACTACTCCGAGCTGATTTAAGCCCCATGTCATTCATGGCATGGAGACCTCAGTGTTTCTTGTCTAAAGATTGCTGTAGTTCAAATAGATGTTTTATCAAATCTTGAATCTTTACAGGTTAGGGAAGATGTTGATATCCTCAAGAGCAGCTACAAGAAAGATGGAGAGAAACTATTTCTAAGGGCTTGAAGTCATAGGATAAGGAGGAATGGTTTCACACTGACAGAGAGGAGAATTAGATGGGATATTGGGAAGGAATTGTTCCCTGGGAGGGTGGGCAGGCCCTGGCACAGGGTGCCCATAGCAGCTGGGGCTGCCCCTGGATCCCTGGGAGTGTCCAAGGCCAGGCTGGACACTGGGGCTTGGAGAAGCCTGGGAGAGTGGATGGGGGTGGGACTGGATGGGCTTTAAGGTCCCATCCAGCCCAATTAATTTCATGACTCTATGATAATGCCATTTAACTTTTTAGAATATTAACCTATGCAGCACAAAGAAGGCTAATTTTTTGTATTTACCACCTTCTCCAAAAGGTGTCATAATGCCAGTTTGGGAGCCATCCATCATCTCTCTGACATGGTTATTCAGCAAGTCAGAACTGATAAATCTGAATTAACTGGTCTCACTTGTCACCACAAATGCCATCCTCGAACAAATGCAAAATCAATTCCAAAGCAAAGGCTATGCTCCTGCCTATTGTTAACTATTGACTGCAGAATAAGCTATGTGTTTCCTAGTGATTAGCAAATTTTGGCAAGCTTCTGGACACCCAGCTTAGTTTGGGAATTAGAATCATATATACAATTTGCAGAGGCAGCAAAGTAAAGCACATAATGATTCTTGTAATGTGTTCTGGAACATATTTCCTCAGCTAATTCAGTTCCTCCACACCTTCTTTCTCTTTTGCCATGGTGGAAAAAAAATGAAGTTATAAAGTCTGCTAAATGACTAATCAAGATGTTCCTTAAACTTGCTATTAATTACAAGCTACTGAACACACAGACAGAATGCTGCTGGTTTTCATCGTTCAGAAGATGTTGGAGAAGGATTTCTCTACCTCAACAGGTCTAACTGCATGAGTGGACTTCACCATTGAATATTTTTAGATGTATTATTCTCCTGTATCTTTATAATAAAGTATAATATCAAAATGTTTATCTGTATACCCTCTGCCGTAGTGATCCTGGCACCCTGAGTTACTTAAAAAACAAAGAAAAGAAAAATCAAAT
>WAAG01008437.1:14066-42958 GCA_013390105.1 Tichodroma muraria | reverse complement strand
CCCCAAAAACAACAACCCAAACACTAAGATAAATACTGGAGCAGTATGAAAAGAAATAGAAGTTCCAGGACAGTATTAGAATTGACTTCTTTAACTAATTTTGTACAGAGTGAGCATAAGTCAAAAATAAATTAAAAATAATTTCTAGTGAAGTATTTTTATAGGGGAATATTTTATGCCTAATCTGACTGGTTTTATATCTTTATATTGCTGAGTAAAAAAATAGATGGTTCGTTTTCTCTGTTTTTGGCAACCCCCTGAAGTTAGAAGCATGAATAGAAGTTGTCGTCGTTTGACATACATGCTCTAGTAACTGATCCTCATTGCAATCCAGAGAGTAACAGAAAAATTCTGTAGATGCAGAGGAGGCCTTAGAGATGCTGAAGGGACTGGAGCACCTCCCCTGTGGAGCCAGGCCGGGAGAGACTGGGCTGCTTGGACTGGAGAGAAGCTTTGGGGTGACCTCACTGTGGCCTTGTAGAGCCTGAAGGAGCTGCAGGAAAGATGGAGAGAGACAGTTGGCAAGGGATGGAGGGACAGGACCCAGGGAATGGCTCCCACTGCCAGAGGGCAGGGCTGGATGGGATATCGGGCAGGAATTGTTCCCTAGGAGGATGGGCAGGCCCTGGCCCAGGGTGCCCATAGCAGCTGGGGCTGTCCCTGGATCCCTGGGAGTGTCCAAAGCCAGGCTGGACACTGGCGCTTGGAGCAGCCTGGGACAGTGGAAGGTGTCCCTGCACAGGGCAGTGGATGGAATGGGATGATCTTCAATTTCCCTTCCAGCCCTAACCATTCCATGATTCTGTGATTCAATGACAGGACTTACCAAATTCAGTTTTAATACTTAATTCTATTTCTCAGTGATTCATACACAATAAGCGGTGAATACAAATATTAATTCACCATCTAACTCATAACTAAAAATCACAATGTTTTTTGTTTCTAAGAGTTTCTGAGGGCAGCTATAAAACAATGAATCTGATATTTTCAGTGACTTTCAAACTTTTCAGGATATTCAGTGGCTTTCAAACAAAGTCTGTGGGCTCTTTACTTCATCACCTACAGGTTTATTTTGCTTTTTTTTTTTTACAACAGCAGACCCATATCCAAACTACAGAACTGCATTTACCATGTGAAATCTGAATTGGATGGAGTGAGTACAATGCAGTGCTGGGATAGCAGAGAATTAAAAGTGATGTCCAAGATGTAAAATCACAGAAGGCAGCGGGTGCTCTGCAGCGAGCAGGCAGCCACACTTTATCCCACTCCCCAGACCAGTTGTTTTGCAGCCATTTACTTCCCCAGCAGAAGCCCTTCACTCCAGTCACACTTCCTTAGCAATTCTCCATATTTGATCGATCATTCAAATAGCTGACTATGTTTCCAGACTTACAGAGTTTTCCAGATGCACTTGTGAAAAAGTGTATGGGCTAATTTCTCATCTTAATATATAATTTAGAGGACAATATTTCTTATTTGGCATATTAGTTTTCATGCCATGACAAATTACTAATAATCAGATATTTTAGTCCTCTAAAGCACAAGAAATTCTTTGATAACTTAAACGAACAAGTTAGTTCCTTCCCTTTTAATGCAAAAGTCTTCTCATAAATTATTTTTCTCTTGTTAATGCTACTTTTGAAACACTTACTGCTAATTGGTATAGCCTAAAAATCTGCCTTCTCTTCTCTGAGGTTTGTACATGAAAACCTCTCCTCCCATGTGACAATACTTTTCTTTCTAGTGTTGTTTTCCTCTGTAGCATTTATTATTTCTTTAGGGCAACTCTGAAAGTGAACTAATTAAGCTTTCTTCAAGAGATTCTGAAAAATTAACTATTTTAGGAGAGGAGGTAAAAGCTAATGAAGTCTTGGGTATTAAAAATTTCGATTTCATTATAGACTTAGCTATTCCTAATTAGCTGATGTGATGGATGCTTCTGAAAAGTACTGCATTGTTCTTGACATATTACGGCGGTTTGTCCTTCATGGTGGACAGTCTTTCCTTGTCAGCCTTGTTCTAACTCCAGTTCACCTGCCCTAGAAATTACTTGTCCTTTAGGGTGCTCTTTGGAGGAATAAATCAAGATAAGGAAAAATGATAAAGAAAAAAAATACATGTAGTTCCACTAAGAATATTTTCTAAAATAAAAATTGCTCAGCATATTACATATTTTTGTCATCAACCTTGATTAAATATTTCATTCATTATTTTTTATGATACTAATATATATATGGAACCCCTTGTTTGAACCCATAGCAAACATAATATTTCTTGAAAAAAGTTTCCAGCTTGAAATTCTGGTTTGGGAGGAATTGTTTAACCAACCACTAAAATTGTTACTTCTTCAGCACTGATTTTGCAAGATTTAAAAGGAGAAAGCAGTGACTGCAGAGGTGACGAGCAGTGGTTGACCTTGCCACTGGATGTCATTTTATCAGGCATTTCCTGAAACCTTTTTCTTTTAAGTGCATTCTAAATTGGTCATCACAGATTTCTCAGGCTTCTACAACGAGCCAAAAATTGATGTCTACTTTTTGTTTCTCATTGGCGGTGTGATCCCATCAGAATTATGAAAGTTCTCTGTCATGTGATTCTCACAGCCAAGCTCTGAGCACGGAATTTGCCAAACCTTCTTTTGGACCTATAATACTGGGCAAAATGAGCAGCATGTGAACACACAACTAACCAGAGAAATGACTGAGAGAGCCATTTCCTCTCTACTTTGGTGGTTTTAAACTCTGAGTCTCACACCTCATGTCAAAAGAAGGAGAACTCACATTTTGGCCTTCTAATTTATTTTTTAAGTTGTGACTTATTATTCAAAGATGACAGAGAGGTGTCCTTAGATGAGCTGTATACACTGCATTAGTTAGACCCAGCATAAACTCTAAAAACTAAAATTAGATCTAGAAAAATATTAAATCAGCAATTGGCATCATGTTACAAAACTGCAAGAGAGGAGCTGTTGAAGCACTCTTCAGCCCATTGTATTTGCAGCTCTTCAGCAGCCTGTCCATGTTACAGTCCTGATGATGCCAGGAATACCCAGCTCTATTCCCCAATAAAAGGCAGGACTCAGAATAGCTCTCCACCTGTTCCCTCATAGACAAGTCTTTCTTGCAAGACCAAAAAGAGAAAATGCCTTTTCTTGAAGCAACACATTTGAGATTTTTTTTCAGTTTATCTTTTCAGAAAAAGATAAAGAGGTTCNCCCCTTCCCACCATAGCAGTGCTCCCAGAAAGTATTACTTTTCAGTAGTTCCTTTTATTACTCAGGAAAAAAGAGAGGAAGAATCCTTTGAAAGCTGTCTGGCATGTTTGAGGGCCAGATTCCTTCCATCTATTTATCTCCTTTCCCATTTATTCATCAGCTTTATCAGCAGGACACACAATACTTTGTGAGATTGTGATCTTTCTATAGTCATGGAAAACTTGAGTAAAATTAAATTTTCCTTCCAGTTGCCTCTGTTTTAAAATGTCTGTGTTTTTTGATGATTGAATCCTTGCAAGCTTTGGTGGTAAGGTTATTAATAACATGTATGTTTTCATAGTTTAGTAGGAGCTACTATACCTGTGCTAAAAAAACTATAAAATTACAGTTTCAAGCTGTAGGAAAGTAGAAGATTCACCCTTTGCACTCTAAGCTCTCATCAGATTTTTACTGTTCTTTGTTGTTTTGTTCTGTTATTATGATGTCCTTTGAATTGCCTAAGCAGCCAATGGGAGAACTACTTACCTGCTCTCCAGAGCTCTTGACATCAGCTAAACAATGCATGAAAGTGTTTCATAGAAAGAGACAGACAGGTGAAGAGATACGGAGAAACTAGAGATATAAAGTGTAGATAAAAATATACTAGATATAAAGAGATATAATAAAGACATTACACATTTCATGAAATGACAAAAGAAAACACACTGAAAGTCAAGCCTCCAGCAGCAGTAGCATTTTTAAAAGGCCTGATATCACAGTAAATAGATAAAGATTCTTCAGATTCCCTTTTGGCAAAGGGAATAAGATTTTGTCATTGTTCTCTATTGGTAAATTATCCTTAAAAAAGGGAAGATGCTTCTAGGAAATGGTAACTAATGCTAAGAGAATTTACTCCTAGCAAACAAAAACAAGTAATGCTTTTACAATAAAATCCTATCCAAAGGAAAAATTTATTACACAGTTATAGTGGGGATAACATTGAAAATTGCATAACTGATTAGAAGAGATAACTTTTAATCAGGAAATCTTCTTCTTCTTCTTCTTCTTCTTCTTCTTCTTCTTCTTTCTTCTTCTTCTTCTTCTTCTTCTTCTTCTTCTTCTTCTTTCTTCTTCTTTCTTCTTCTTCTTCCTCTTCCTCCTCCCTGGCAAAATGGTGACTTAGCACTACATGTTGGTAATGACTGGAAAAATTACAGCCTGCTCAGTTTTTGGGATGGCAAGGATAGTATTTCAAAGAACTTAATTGACATTACTTTTAGGCTGTTAAAGTGGGATGATATAATCACAGAATGGTTTGGATTGGAAGGGACCTTAAGGCCCATCCCATTCCAGCCCCTGCCGTGGGCAGGGACACCTTCCACTGTCCCAGGCTGCTCCAAGCCCCAATGTCCAACCTGGCCTTGGACACTGCCAGGGATCCAGGGGCAGCCCCAGCTGCTCTGGGCACCCTGTGCCAGGGCCTGCCCACCCTCCCAGGGAACAATTCCTGCCCAATATTCCAGCCCTGCCCTCTGGCAGTTTGTACCTGTTCACCCTTGTCCTGGCACTGCAGTTCCTGAGGAGTTGTCCCTCTCTGGTTTCCCTGAAGCCCCTCAGACCCTGGAAAGTTCTGTGAGCTCCCCACATGACCTTCACATCTCCAGGCTGAGCAGCCCCAACTTTCTCAGTTTAAAATTCAGTAATCTGATAATATAATATCAAATCCCTTAACTATCAGTAATCTGATAATTACCACTAATAATTTAGGGATTTGACACCTTTATTTACCTACTGAAACATTTCAATTCCCTTTCAGGCTGGACAAGCTGTGGCTGTTGGTGTGATGGTTCCCTGACTGAATTTAGGCTGGGCAGTTCAGACATTAATCCCTAGGTAGGAAGAACAATCCAACTGTATGTTCTTAGTACTAGGAGAGAAATATTATTTTACATGATTAAATTAAACAGTCCTTAGAAGATATAAATGGTAAATGCTTTATTGTCAGAGTTGTGACAGATTTCATACAGGTACGAATGGAGCCTGGTTTTCATGCAAATTTTCAATATATTGAACTTAATCGACAAATCTTCACACAAAGTCTAGGAAAAGAAAATAAAGGATGTGCACATTTATCTAAGGTCATAACTGGTATTGTAAGGAAAAATTGAGGAAAAAAATTGTAGTTTAATGGTGAGAGAAGAGCAGTGGGAAGCAGAACTCCAAAATTTTTATCCTGGCCTTTCTGCTGTCTCACTCTGTGCCCTTTGGCCAGGAGTGTGTCATTCCTGTTTCTTACTTCAGCTGCTGTAAAAATCAAGTATAATGCTTGTTACATATCCCTTCCTTTCAGGGATGAAGTGAATCTGAATTAATGCTTAAAAAGTACTTTTGGATCCTGTAATTGAGGCACTGTGTAAGTGCAGTGTATTAATATTTTACTGAATACAGTAATTCCTGAATTTTAAGCAGGAGGCCCGCTGTTAAACAATATAGTTGGCATGGGTGTAAATATTAAATTATTGCATCCAAATTAGGCTTTAAATCACGTTTCTTCATGGAAAAGCTACCATAGCAATCATTCTATTTTCAGCTGGAATCTTCCTGGGTAGGATTTAGTACAAAGTCATTTTTGAATATGCTGATATCTCTTTAACTTCAACAATACAGACAGCATTTTGTTAGATTTCCTTTTGACAGACACAGATGACAATCAAATTATTTTTGTAATGAGGCATCCAGAAATACACAGAGCAGAGGGGCAACAAATGTTGCTTTGAATTAATATTTAAATCTCATTGTTTGAAACAGTCCTCTTGAAAGAAAATCATGACTGATTTTTAATACCATGGAAGCCCCTAGAGTCCTTCAACTCTATCAGCTCTGTAGTGTCATTCTCTTTTAATCAGTCCTTCTTTTATCACTAAGCCCTAGATGACAGCCTGAAGTTTCACCCTGAGGTGTAAAGCATTGAAATATACATGACTTATCTGACTTCAACTTTAAAAGAATTGCATGGAAGCAGAAGGACAAATGCTGTCCTGATTGCATTTGTCTTGCTGCATGTCATTGAAAATGGAATTGGCAAAATGGAAAGGCCTGAGAAATAGGAAATAGCAATTTTCTAAATAATGACATTTTCTTTTACATGATAATGGTCAAACTTAGTAGTCATATAAACCTCCACACTGAATTATAAAATGTTTAAACTGACAAGAGGAGCCCAATTCACGTAGAACCAAAGGCAGGGCTCTCAGTTGATGTGAAAAGACCTCAAATGTAGTGACTCACATTACATTTTGGCTTGGGAAAATAGAATGTCTTGCAGCAAATACCCCAGTGTTGCATCTCAACACAAATATTTCTTCTTTTCTCTTTTCCACTGTATTGCTTGAACTATGTTGCCTTCCTTCATTCAACCAAGCACTGCCTTTAATAGAGATTTTTTTTAATGATATCTTATGGAGTTCATAGGGAATTTGAAGATGTTTCAGTAAAAATTAATCATTAGGAACAAAAAATGAGTGCCCAACTTCCTCTTGTTGTGTCTATTTCTCTCTGTACCAAGATGGATTTCTAAAATGTAATGTGGCCTCAATCTGGTAAAGTGAGTGAAAAATTCCACCTCTTAGATCAGATACCAAACATAGACCTTGGTACACTTGGTCTGTAAGTCTTTTGAGTAGTGAACAGCTGCTATGACCAATATTAATGTGCAATTAACAGCTGATTTTCAAAGCCTGTTCTGTCTTGTTACCAAAAATGTGACTGAATAGTGATGTTTAGTGCTATGAACCTCTTTGGCTTTTTATATTGTGTTTGCAATTTAAAGTGTGTATTGAAATCACGGTAAAAACTTTGTTATTTTTGTTATCTGTTCAGAGGACAAAATTTTTTTACCTTAATGTGGTGAATAATGCCCCAGAACAGATGAATAATTATATCTTTAACTGTTAGGTACACTTCTGCTGTCTTAAGACAATTATATTACTGCTATTAATTTTTTTAAAGATACCACAAGTGAAATTGATAAAAATATGCCCCATTTTTTATAACAGTAAAAGGAAGGCATTTTCTAAGAGACCAAATCTATGTTAATACAGCTACACTGCTTCCTCTAGCCTCTCAAAGCTGATGTGCCTCATGATATGACAAACCTCTAGAACTGCTTATAAAAGCAGAGGTATTTTTCTCTGAATTCTACTGGGGAATCACAAGTGTGTAATATGGATGCAGCAATATATTTATGCAAATCTATAATGCCAACATTAGATGGGGCTTAAACTAAATGACGACTTTTTTTCCTTTATGTAACAAGGGAAAACACTGGAAGTGTGTGTAGTTTAAATGTATTTGGGTGTACTGCAGCTGTGAATCCAGAAAGTTTGGAAAGCTGAAAAGTATCAGTAGAGGGAGCTCCTACTGCATTTTTTGGGAAAGATGCTTTCTAGCCTTTGGTGGACAAGCCCTTTGCAATTGTTGGGAGGAAGCTGCTCCTTGTTATGTGCTCTCTGACTGCTTAGCAGCACATTTGAGGCAAACGACACAATAACATGAAAGGAAAATGGCTTAATATCCATTTGCCTTGTCATCTTTCGTGGATTATGGATGGGTTGCAGGCTGCAGACCCCATACAGAACCATTGTTCCACTTCCCTCTTTTTTTCTTTAGGATGTCACATTGAACTTTTTCAGTCACCTCAAATGTCAAGGCAGGACTGAAAAAAAAATCAATACTCAGAAGAATTTGGTGTGACACGGGAGAATGTCTAAGTAAAAGGGAAAGAGAACAAAACAACATGTTTTTTCCTCAATATTCCATGTCTTCTTGATCGATAAGATTTAATATTTGCTGGTCTCACAGTCTAATGACCAATTCCCAATATTCTGAAACCTCTTAAGGGTACCATTTACTCATTTTCTCACCTGCCTTTCCCAAAAAGAAAGAAAGCATCTGGAGGAGATCAAACATTGCTGACCTTCTCTCCGCAGAGTTCCTCAGAGACTTCTCTCCTGTGGGATAGTTCCTTTGATGCAAAGGAAATCCCGGACACTGTTCCTAAGGACCAAAGACCTCTGGCTTGCAGGGGTCAGGGGGCAGCACAGGTTGAGAGTCTCTTTAGGCTTCTTCCATTCCCAACTCATTCTCATGTCAGGGGCTCAGCGGCTCAGCTCTGAACTGTCACTAAAACAAAGGACAGTGGGGCTGTAGTTCCACTGAAACAATACCTTAGCACACTGCCGAACTTAACTGTGTGATTGCTTTACAAATATGCCCAATATTTTTGACAGTGAAATCTGCCCAAAATGTAATCCCTTGCCTTAAAGCATCTTTCTGCTCGTTTTTCAGTTAAAGGTGTTGGCCATGTAAATCCCCATCTTCCTGTTTGGAGGAGAAAAACAATAGATTTTTTGTGTTTTCTTTTGTGTTAAAAGAAACTTCAGCCTTTAAATTATCTTGGGATATTCATGCTACATTTTTTATTTATTTTTTTTTTTTAAATAAAGTAAAATTTAAACTAGACAGTTTTGGTCAGTTTAAGATGTTTAGATTTCTTGCTACACATATATGTGTCTAACAAGGTTTCCAGAAACACTGACATTCCTTTCAGCTTTTAAAGCTTACATTTCTTGATGTGTAACGCTTTTTGATGTATAAGCCTTAGGCTTAAGCAACTAATGTGGCTGAGTGTCATTCTTAAATTATTAAACCCATATTTGGTTCATACGTTGATTCAAATTGCAGTTGTCTTCCTGACTGGATTTATTGAGCATCTCATGGTTAACTGACACTCTGAATTCTTATGTCTTCTAGGCTGAGGATCAGCCAGAAAGAAGAGTTTAACCTGAAATCTGTCTTTTTTATTCAGTGGCTTAATAGATATTCAGAGGGAGTTCAAAAGAACCAATTTACTGAATCATCCTTAGTTTCTTTCTCCACACAGTTTAGAGTATTTACAGTGAAACCTCCCACTTAAGAGATAATTGTTTAAAAAATATTTTTCATAAAATAATGAGAAATACTGGCAAGTATTTATTTTACTTTGTTCCTAATTATTTCCCTAGGGCAAACTGAGGAATTTTTCAAATCTGAGGATTGTTGTATCTGTGTTGTATCATGTTTACAAATCATCAGAAGATTTTAAAATCCATTTAGTAATTGACTATAAAGTATTCAACTACATCAAAAGTCCAGATCCTTGAGGGAAATTTTAATTTGCCATACATATTTGTTTTTGGAACTTTTCAGGAAATAATATATTTCCATTTATTTGTATAAGTTAATCATTCTTCATTTTGAAACTATTCTGCTGAGTTGTGTTCCAGATACCTATGAGGTCAAGGAAGATTTTGTTACAGGCTCAGTCAGTAGTGTGTGCAAGGCAGAAATGTTTATGCAAGTCTCCTAAGTTTAGTCCAGTTGAAAAAACAAAATAGTGACAAAATGGAAGAAAGGCCATCTTATGGATTGGTGTTGTAGCCTGAGAACATACCATGAATACTAGGCACTCCAGAGCTCTCATCTTTATGACATGTATTTTAATTAGTTTTAAGAACTGGCACATAACACATATAAATTGGACACATTGAGCTGTTGGATGAGAAACCCACCTGAATAAAAGTACTGGCCTGCAGGTGGCTCAGAGGAACAGCTTCCATGTTTTTAAAATCCCTGGGAACCCTGACTCAGAATGGTGGCTGCAGTGCAGGGCCTTGGAGTGCACCGTAGGGTCATGGAATATTTTGGGCCGGAAGGGACATTGAATATTATCCTATTCAACCCCTTCCACTATTCAACACCTTCCACTATCCCAGGCTGCCCCAAGCGCCAGTGTCCAGCCTGGCCTTGGACACTGCCAAGGAAGTGAGCTTGAAAATCCAGGGGTTGCTACAGCTTTTTCGGGCACCCTGTGCCAGGGCCTCCCCACGCTCCTAGAGAACAATTCCTTCCCAATGTCCCATCTAACCCTGCCCTCTGGCAGTGGGAAGTCATTCCCAATTGTCCTGTCCCTACACACTCGTAAATATCCTGGCCCAGCTCAGCAAACTCTCCAAAATGTATGACTTAAGAAGTGCCATTTTCTTTTTAGAGAGAAAAGGGGATAATTTTGCTTAGATTGTGGGTGCTCCCTGTAGATATATTGATGATAATCCCCTGGCCTGAGAAGTTTTATTCCATTCTTGAGTAAAGACTTTCATATTTTTTCAAGGCTTTTCCTAGAGCCAGTCTTAAGCACTACAAAGGAAAAATGACTGCTTGAAGTGCTGATTTATCCTCAGCAAATTAGCCCAGTGCTCAAGGGCACTTAGAGGTTGTGACAGAGCTTTGCAAGACCTAACTCTGGGCATCTGACCACCAGGCCAAACCCCTTAGCACTTAATCCTGAGCTGAGGCTGCTTGTGTGCTCTGCAGGCAGAATCCTGCACTTCAGGTGTGCAGGTCAGAACCAAGATGGATGTGCTGTTTCTTCTGCTACCTTTGGTTTTTTATGTGATTGAGGACATGGCCTTTTCCCTGTGCCTGGTGTGAGTGGCGCTGAAAGAGGGATGGACTGAAGAGTCACAAGAACCTCAGTGGAAGCATCCTGCAGTGCTGACAGAACTGGGAGCTCACAGCAAACCCCCTGTGACCGTGAAAGCCTTGGGTCATTGTGTGGGGTTCCTTAAGGTTGGATTCGGCATTTGGATCCACAAGTAGGTGACTTTATTCAGCTGTAGCTCACAGCTCCCAGTCTCTTGTGAAGGTAGAATTCTAACTCCTTTAAAAAAATAACAAGAATAACTGCCACTTTTAGGAGATAGGCAACTTTCTTGTCTTTTAATCCTTCCCTCTTCCTCAAAGAATTATCCAGTCTTTTGGAAACTCAAGAGCTCTGTTAGGAAGGATTTGTTTTAACACCTGTAAATGCAATCTCGATTGCTCACTCTTTGGGAGAGTTCTGTAAATCCTAGAATGCACAGCTTTGCTAACTTTTTCCGCCCATGTTCATGTTGTCCCCTTTTATTCTGTTATGTGATGAAGATCAGCTCATGAAAAAGAAGGGAGGGAGAGCAGCTCTTCTTCTCCAGAACAGCTTATAACTGTAAAAATTGACCATTTTCCCATTGAGGGATCCCAGGAATCTCTAGCACTTGCCTTGAATTTAGGTTTCAGTAAATGTAGAAATCAAACCCATGTACCATATTTCTCATCAATTCAATGGAGAATCATGCACACTGCAGCCTCCTTTAAAGTTAATTGAAAAGTCTTGTCCTCCATTGACTCCAGTTTCGGTTTTGGTTTGGCAATAAAACTTCAAACTGAATGAGTTGTGGCTGCTGCAGTTCTTATTTAATTTCTATGGAAAATTCTTATTGTACCCACAAACACATAATAAGTGCTGAAAAATGCCTCATTCCTAGTTCATATTTTGCTGACAGAGAAGATAATTTGCTCATGTCAGTACTTTCTGTGGGTAAAGTTAGAATTCCTAAGCTTTGGCTTTTTCCTAGTTGATATCACAAAACTGACCATGAAATCAGACAGTGAAGTTTTAACCAGGATATATTTGCTGAGAGTTTTAAGATGTCTGACTAAGAACTAGAAGGTAATTGGCAGTAGATGACATGAATTTATGATGGGAAGTCATGTTTGGCCAGTGTGATGGACGACAAAGAAATGATGTGGTGGATGAAGGGAGAGCAGTTGAGGCTGCTTGTCTTGAGTCCAGCAAGGACTTTGAAACTTTACTGTAACATAACAGACAAAGTGTTGGAATGCAGACTGGAGAAATAGGCAGAGGGGTGGACTGAAACCTGGCTAAACTGCTGGGCTCAGTGAGATGAGGATCAGTGACACAAAGTCCAGCTGGAGGCTAATCCTGAGTTATGTAGCCCAGGTGTCACTGTTGTTATCAGCACCGTTAAACATCTCCATGAGTGGCCTGGGTAATGGCACTGAGTGCACACTCAGCAGCACCCAGATGACACAAAATTGGGAGACTTTGTTAACACACCAGGTGGATGTGCTGCCATTAAGAGGGACCGGAATTATTCAGGCCAGAGAATCAAGCTGAGATAAACCTCATGAAATCTAACAAAGGGAAACAAAAAGAGGCAATTGCCAAGTCCTGCTTGTGGGCAGGAAAAATCCCACACATCAGCACAAGTTGGATGGGCATCAAATAATTGGAGAACAACTTTGCAAGGAAGGACCTGGATGTGCTGGTGCACAAGCTGCACAGAAGAAAACAATATTCCCTTGTGACAAACTAAGTTGGTAAGAGAGATGAAGCAGCTCAGCTGGGAGGAAAGGCTGGCAGAGCTGGGATTGTTCAGCCTGGAGAGGAGGAGAAGCTTTGGGGTGACCTCACTGTGGCCTTGTAGAGCCTGAAGGAGCTGCAGGAAAGATGGAGAGAGACAGTTGGCAAGGGATGGAGGGACAGGACACAGGGAATGGCTTCCACTGCCAGAGGGCAGGGCTGGATGGGATATTGGGCAGGAATTGCTCCCTGGGAGGGTGGGCAGGCCCTGGCCCAGGTTGCTCAGAGCAGCTGGGGCTACCTCTGGATCCCTGGCAGTGTCCAAGGCCAGGCTGGACATTGGGGCTTGGAGGAACCTGGACACCTGGGACAGTGGAAGGTGTCCCTGCCCATGGCAGGGGTGGCACTGGATGAGTTTCAACCCTTCCAACCAGACCATTCAGAAATTCTATGATTCCTTCCTACGTTTAAATTTCCATAAATGATTAGTTTATGGCCTCACAATTCATAAAAGGGAAAAAGCATGGGATCACATGGAACATTCTCATGCGTCTACCAAAACAGCAAGAAAACCATTGCACAGATTATGAGACGCACTTCTTGCTATGCTTAGAGTTAAATAAAAGTAGTGAGAAATAAATCTCTCTTTTCCATGAAGCAAACAGAATCCTACTTTGAATCTGAAGTGTATTTTACTATTCTACTGTTGAGAAATGATGAGTGAACGGAGCTTATAAGGTGGAACCCAGTACGTTCATGTTTTTATGGAACCCAAAGTAAAGCAACACTTGAAAAGACTATTTGGGTAGGAGTATGAATTGCAGGGCATATAAATTTATTCATAGGTGAAATTCTAAAGAACATTTGACACTGTGGTTGTGAAGGCAGAGGTTTGCTGACTTGAACTGAATCTTAGGTCAGACAGACTGGGGTTTAACTACACTAAATAGGGCAAAAGTAGTTACCCTGAATGGCTGAGTTCATCCATGAATTTCATATACATTTGGAGTTTTATCCAATACCTCATGTAAAAACTGTAGGCACGCTTAAGCAGAAATTAAGTAGTATATGCCCCAAATATTTAAGGCAATTTCTGGAACATAACATGATTTTTAATGGCTAAAATAATAATAAAAAAGGGAATATCACATTATTTTCATGCTGTGTTTATAAAAGGTAATAGTTCTGGCCATCCTTTATTCAGTTGGAATGTTTCTGGAATTTGCGAGGCATTTTCAGATTGTGTTTGCAGTTCAATTACCTTGTGAAGCTCCAGGAGCAAACAGGAATGCAAGTCTGGCTACCCAAGGTACTGCAAAGTCGAGCAATGAGGAGTGAAAGGAGCTCATGAATTCTCACACCAAAGGGAATTGCAGTACTGGCCTTTCCAGCATCACACATCTGTGTACCTCAAATTGCTTTACTAGGTCTTCCTCAACTGTGTCTGTTCTCTAGGATGCTTCACTCCTCAGGAATCTCACTACTCAGCGGAATCCCTCACAGCACGAGGCCATAAGTGCACACCCTTAATGATCTGAGTTTTGTGAGCAATCAAGCATCCTCGAAGAAGCAAAGTGAATTTAATTCAAGCTTATTTCTTTATTTCTTTTTAATTTATTTTTATTTTATTTTAATGGCTCCTGGTATGCTCAACAGCAGAAATAATCAATGGATGCTCTGGTGAACTTATTACATGAAATCACAACAGATCACCTGACACCTCCATACATATCCTTCCTTTTTGAAGTATTCTGCCTTCCAGGTGGGCATTCTCCTTTTCTGTGCTTCATTCCCCAGGGGACTGGGAGATTGAAATTAATGGTTAGCTGAGCAAGGATGAGCTGAACTCCTCTCATGTTAACTTAATCATTGTTCTTAATGAGAAAACTTATTTTGGGAGTGTTTATGCACTTTGTTTAGCCCAATAACTGAAAATATAATATGCAAAAATGGGATTGACACCTCTTACTGACCACATATAATTTCATTTAATGTAGAAGTTCCTGGTTAAGTATTTGCAGTCTTTGATGAGTTGCTTTGAGATTTTGAACCACTTGGAATCATACAAGACAAATTTAAAATTGCTCATGTAATAGATATATCTGCTTTTTAATTGACATGATTTTAAATGTCACAACTCTTTACATGATACATTCCTCATAGTTACATATATTTAATTGCAATGAAGCATAGGATTTAATGCTGAATTCTTTGTGAAAATTCTGCTGCCCAGGCTGTGATATCATCATGAAGGACGTGGTAGGACATAGCAGGAGCAGTTGTCATCCTTTAGTGTAAACCCAAGCCTCAGTGATTAAATTCTACCAGAGCTAACAGGAACATAGGTACTGTGGAGACAAGAAACCCCAGGAACTCAGAACTGAACTAGGAGTGGAAGTGCATGACCCCGCTGCTGAGGCGTTAAGCAAACCCTTTTCCTTCCCTGTTTTTCAGCCAGTCCTTTGACCAGCCTGTCTGACTCCAGTGACAAATCACTCTTCTGGTGCACGAGTTTTTCACTTTTCATCTTACTGTTCCCCATCCTGCTGAGGGGGAGATGGTAACTGCTCCTGTGGTGCTCAGTTGATGACTGGGAGGCAACCCTCCACACCAGTAAAGGGAGCAAAGGAGAGATGTGTGCATGGCAGGCACTGAGACAGAGAGAAAAAGGTGTGAAAGCAGAGCAAGCGTTTGGGGTCATCCTTTTTGGTGATAACAAACCATTCCATCATTTCAACTGCATTATCTGACCACATCCTTGTGAGAAGAGGACGAGCAAAGCCCAGGAAGCAGCTATAAAATAAAGCAAATATTCACACACCTTTGCTTAATAAGAACAAAAAAGTTTAAGCTGAAGGTCAGAGATACCCAGTGCCCACCACTTCCTGCACCAGGACAGGGAACATGGCTAGCACCAGCATTGCATTAAAGCTCTGCCAGTGCCTTAGGTCTCAGGTAAACCTGAATAAATAAATTATACTCAGATGATGGTGTCTGAAGATATACACAGTGCTTCCCAGGTATGGAGCTTCAAACAGTTTCTATGAAGGAGAAGCAGTAATGACGTTTCTTTTCCAACAGGCTTTAAATGAGCCCAAGTTATTTCCCAAGTCAAGCTGTATCAGTGAGTGACACTTCCCAAAGTGCAATTTTTGCAACCTCAAAGAAGGCCTAGTTAAAGCAGCAGTTACCCATTTGTATAACCTTTACTGCTGGTAATTGAGAGTTTACATTGCTCAGACAGCTTGGAATTAGAATTAGGCAGAGGGACCTTTCAGGAAAAATATGTAAAAAGCTTCATTCTGAGTCCAATTAGAGCTAAGGTCAATCTTCTTTAGCCCATCTCATTAGTGCTCTCTGGCAGCAAAACTTACTTCAAGACTCAAATATTTTATTCTTGGATATTTGTTTTGAATGGACAAGTCAGCTAATAGGGGAGGTGCCAGCAGGATGTTAAAAGTAACTTAAGCTAATTACTGTACAAATAATGTGTACTTTTACATCATTTTCCCTCCTCCTATAATGGCTGCAATCCTTTCATATATCCATGTAACGCTTATCCATATAATGGACCTAATCCTGCATGAAGTCAATCCCTTTTTTCGAGTAGCCTCTGTGTCTTTCACTCTGTTGGGAGTTGAGGCTTCATGAATATCCTGCTCCCAAATGAGGAACATCTGAAATTCATTGGGAAAAATAAATAGGAAAATGCAGGTAAACACCCTCAGTTTGATAAAGACGGTTGAGTTTACATTCAGGATTACCACACATATACAACGGTAAATTTGACCGAAATCCTGTGAAATCTAACTTCATGAGTGGCTGTGTTATTGTAGCTACACAACAGAAATAAATACAGAACCAATTCATCTTCCATAAGAATACAGGGAGATAAAATACATTTCCCTTCCTGGGTGTACCTAGAATATGCAATGGGATATAGATCTGAGTACTCATTTATTTCCTTTATTTCTTCCTTTATGTCCTTGCAGGTGCTGAATTATTTAAGCACCTTGAATTCCAGACAAAAGTCTCTACACCAGCAGGAGCAACCAGGAGCAATTGCTTGTCTTAGAGTCAATTCCAAATCTCCCAACTGCATGCTCAGGAACTGGAACTCGGTATAACCAAGTTACTTAAAATAAGTCCCTTTCAGATCCTCCCCTCCCATCCTCAGCCAAAAATGCATTTCCTTTCACAGGTATCTAAAACCTTGGACCCTTCCTGGGCAAGATGTCAATGTTTTTTCTTGAAAATTTGGAACAAAAATCAGGTGGTTGGGATAACCCTCAATCCTAAATCAATTGAGGGTTTCCAGTCTTCATATGACATTTTTGATGGTGTTTATTGAAGAAGACGTTTCAAGTCAGAGATGGTTTCTTTTCCTGTTGTTTTTTTTTTTTTTTTTTTTTAAATTAGGTGTTNNNTTTTTTTTTTTTAAATACAGTGGTTTCAGCAATTAGAGAGAAACACTTTGTAAGTGGCTTGTAATGAAAACTCTGAGTTAAAGTTTATGATTCTTTTAAACTGGTGTTTAACAAGCTTTAGAGTAAAAGGCTTCTAAGGAAGTGAGAAGTGGGTCCCCTCTGGCTGCTGCTGCCATGAAGTAGACACCTGGTCTGTTCCAAGTGCTTTGTGTCCCTTTAAACCATGTCGTCCTCACAAAGAGGACAGGACTGGGAGGAGCTGCTGGTAGAACAGATTTGTCTGAGGAGTAGGCAGAACAGATGTAACAGAACAGGATTCAGCACTTCTAAACAAAGAACGTCTTGGCATTAAAGCTACAAACTTTCAAAATCTCATATTTATATCTTATTTCATTATTGGGCCTGCATTTCCTGTCCCTAGACATGCCAAATTACTCTTTCTAAGATGTAGATGATACAACTATCTCCAAGTGAAATTAAGTTTTCCAAGCAGTTCTTTGTTTGACCTTCTTTACCTTATTTTCCCTTCTCACTGTGTATAAAACTGACACGTTGTAAATTTTGATGGAGGAAGTCTCCCAAAGCCATCTCTAGCTAAGGGTCACTGCTGGCCATATTTTTATATATCTTTAGAGTTTTATTAGTAATTTTAACTCATTTCCTTTGTTTTGGTAGAAGGAAAATTGAAGAGAATAATTTAGTGGATATTAAAAACTAAAACACAATGGACCCCATATATCCAATTTAAGTGCTCCAGATATGAAAAGTAGGTATATATGAAAAGCAGGAAGTGTCTTTCATGAATGCTTCATGGTTCATGTATTTTATTTCTGTAATTCAGAATGCAGAAAAGCTGAGGGATGGCTTCTAGAGAGGATTACTATATTGGTGAAACAGATAATTTTCCATGGATTTTACTGTGAATTCCACTAAAGTACTACCATAGAATGGTATGGTTTGGGCTGGAAGGGACCTTAAAGTTCATCCCATTCCACTCCTGCCATGGGCAGGGGCATCTTCCACTATCCCAGTCTGCTCCAAACCCCAATGTCCAAGCTGGCCTTGGACACTGCCAGGGATCCAGGGGCAGCCACAGCTGAGTAATAACTCATAAGTGTAAAACTGTACTTAATCCAATAGAAAATCATGCTACGTGGTCAAACTGATAAGGAACTGTAGTTAAAAGGGAGAAAAGTCTTGAATATGTGAATTAAATGACTTAAAGACACTTTACAGGGATAAGGAATAAGACATAATTGTAAAACAGACTGAGTAGCAACTAGAAATAATTTTAATATATATATATAATGTTTTCTAATAATTCCAAAGAAAAGAAAAAGAATGGTGAAAATATAGATTAATTTAGATAAAACATTAGGTTAGAAATTGTTTTACCTCAGGAAGAAGGTAAATCTTCAAGGAGCAATGACAAATTATGTCTGTTGGGAGTTCTGAGCATACAGAAAGGAGCACAAAAAGGGTTTATTAGGCTTGGAGGTGGCAGCAGAGCAAATTTGTGGGCAGGCTGCGACTATGTGTGGAAGACATTAGGAAATGTCAGGGTTTGGATTCATTGTTCAGGACTATTACCCCCAGTGGAATCAGGACTATTAGAGGAATGGTGGCTGGAGAGGTGTCAGGGATTGTTTTTCCTTCACTGTACAGGCAAGGTTTATGGTGCTTTTGCTATTTTTTTTCTAATTGTGAAAGCTAAGTGGAAAAATAGAAATCAGCTGCTTGGTGATGGGTTTTCCCCAAAATCCTCACATGCTTCCAGAGGCAGAGTTTTCATTCTGCTTGTTGAGTATATTTTGAAAGAAAGAAATAAATAAATAGCTTTTTTGAATGAATTAATGAACAGTTTAAGGACAGTTTCTAAGCAACCTGCAGCCTTATGTGTCATACAGATGAGTGCAGAGAGTACTTTTATTGTTTTTCTGAAGGATAAAAATATTCTACAGAAGAGGCAAAAGTAGCACTTTCCCTTAATTATAGTTGGAAATGAACTAGTGAAAGAAAGACTGATTCTGAAGCTATAGTTGGAAGCATGATGCCATTTTGGCTTGAAAGGGGATACAGGAGACCTTTTAATTCCATTTGGTCAGGAGAGGAGAGCAGGGTGAGAATTTTGCATAATTCAATATGTAGTAATAGCTATTAGTATGTTACTGGTACGCAAATAGGTTTGAGCTCTTGAAGATCAAAAGTAACCTAGCTTTAGAAGTGTTAGCATGTTTGGTTAATTTTTCAATGGCAAAGCTATCCTTCTCTTTTATATCTGGTCTATATCACAAATATATTTCAAGAGCATTTTGAACATATATAATTAATACAATTAATACATTTTCAAATTTGTCAGGCTCTATCTTTTTTAAAAAAAAACACTGCCCTGTGAATACTGTACTGCATGAATGCATGATAAAAAAAAGAATAATTTTTTATAGTTTCATTTGTAGAGGGATATTTTGTGAATGAAAATAAAAATAGAGTAACAGATTCCATAGAGGATTTTTCCTTGCATTCGCAATTTGTCTTCTATTTTTTATACCTATATGTTCTATTATTCTATATTCTGTATAATCTCTACAATCTATTTTTGTATACTTACTTATTTAGGTAACAAAACAAAATACTTGTCCTATACATTGTTATTCACTGAAAATGGTATTCAGTTTTTAAAGTGTTTCTTAAATCATTAACTAAAGCACACTGAAAAAGTATTCAACCAGTGCAAACTGTTAGAGTGAGAATTATATGATTAAAAAGCCATTTGCTTCAATGATTTTAAGTCTAAATGTAGGATTTGAAATTAAATGACTTCTTACTAAGTAAAAATGTGTAAGAAAAATTTAGCACAACTACCTTCTGACTCTAGTGTTCAAGGACATCAGAAATGCCTCACAGAAAAAGCTCTTCCTAGGGACTCTTGCTCTATTCTTCATGATGTCAAGATTAATTAAGTTGACTGTACATGCAAAACACAACCTCCCCTATTCTTTGAGTAAGCCCTCCCAGCATGCCCAGGCCAAGTCATCACTATGGCAACAAATCATTCCCAAATCCATCAGTACCACAGCGATGTGCACGATCCATCTTCTGGTGTTATTAATAATTTATCCTTGTGGAAACACTGGTTCTTGGTGTGGTGCACAGCAGCTAGGGGATGCAGGGGTATGGGAAGCTATGTGTGAGAGTGTACCTGGGGTATTTCCAGAGTATTATTTCCTGTAGATCCATTTTTATGAAGCAATAGCAAAGTTTTGGAGGGTAAAACTGGCACTGGGAATAAAATGAACAGACTAAGACACAGCATGAATTAGGGGAAAACCCGTGTAACATGGTCCTCACACCAACACATCCCCGGCTTCTCACTCACTGGGCTGAAAACTGCTCACCAGCCTTCCTATGATTCTAATCCCCTAGAAATGATAAATTACAGCCTTTTACCAATGCATACAACCCCTTAGGAGATGGACTTCTAATTATAGAATCTGCAAGCTGCAAAAGCAGAAATGGCTAAAAAGAGCTTCACATCACATCTTGCCTTAACCCTCCTAGAATAAAAAGTAATTTTGATTACTCAAAATAACTGAGAATGTTTCACTTATGCCCTTCATTGCTAAAAATCTAATAAACTCCTTTGGTTAAAGGGATTAATAATACTATTACTATTAATATTGAACTATCTACCAATATTTTCCCTAATCAGCCAGCAGCAATCTTTTTTTTTTTCTGCCTTGTGGAGTCAATATTGAGCTAGCTCTTCTTCCTTCAGGATTGCTGCAGTGTTCTCTCACACATCTTAAAAAAGCCCTGTGTAGTTTCACTTATCTCAGAAGGTGATAATCAGTCTGATTAAAGGTGAGTAAATGTGATTCTACATCAGGTACCTCCTGGACTACAAGATAAATTAGGAGTTGCAATGACTTTTCTAAGTGGAGGTGGTTCAACCTCTACATGTGCAAAAATTCTGGAAATGGAGGTTAGGGGAGGGATTTAATAAAACTATATTCAACTCTCTCCTTATGTATCATAAAATCATAAAATGGTCTGCATTGGGAGAGGCTTTAAGCTCATCTTGTTCCACCCCTGCCATGGGCAGGGACACCGTCCACTGTCCCAGCCTGCTCCAAGCCCCAATGTCCAGCCTGGCCTTGGACACTCCCAGGGATCCAGGGGCAGCCCCAGCTGCTCTGGGCACCCTGGGCCAGGGCCTGCCCATCCTCCCAGAGAACAACTCCTCCCCAATATCCCATCTCACCCTGCCCTCTGGCAGTGGGAGCCATTCCCTGGGTCCTGTCCCTCCATCCCTTGCCAGTTGTCTCTCTCCATCTTTCCTGAAGCTCCTTCAGGCCCTGCAAGGCCACAGTGAGGTCACCCCAAAGCTTCTCTCCAGGCTGAACAATCCCAGCTCTGCCAGCCTTTCCTCCCAGCAGAGCTGCTCCATCCCTCTGATCCTCCTGGTGCCTCCTCTGGGCTCTCTCCAGCAGCTCTGGGTCCCTGCTGTGCTGGAACCCGAGGGCTCTTATGCGTCTGTGATGACCCTTTCATGTGATGGTGTAAATTGTATTTTTTTGGTGTCTTTCTTTTGGGAATTTGCCACTCCCTTAGATTTTGGAGACTTTTTTTCTTTGCCTGCTTATACACAGAATTTGCATAAGTGTGAATTATTTCTCAGAAGCTGCTGTGAATGATCAGTGTGCCAGAGAAGGGGCAGGTTATCATTCCTGGAGCTCAAGCCTTCCTGTTATAAACATCTTACACTAAAAGATGATTATATCCAGTTTATGTAGGGAGCCCCAATGCCACAGAAGAGACAGCACAAAAATAGCAAACAAGAAAAATTCACTGTTGCTGCTGCACCAATGGGAGCCATGGTTTGAGGTAAAACATATGCTGGATAGTCTGTAACACAATTTAGAGCAATATCTGAGATAAATGCACTTCGTTCAACAGAAACTAGAGCGGTCTTTTTTAAAAATTCAGTCGACAAACTGTGAGAAAACAGAAAAAATGCATAAGTCTGAATTTTAGACTATAGACAGATAATTCAATCTTCTGATAAAGTGTATGTAACAGCTGGAGGCTTTTGTTTGATTCCTGTGAACATCACAAATGTTGTAGATTGAACAATGGTTGGTGAATGGGAATTCTGCACTCAACAAACTCCAGCAAAACCAACAAAAATATCTGTGTGCTTTTCTGTCCCTCATCTGTAAGGGAGAAGGAATTGGAAATGGTACTTCGAGTAAAGGCCAGTTTTTATTTTATTAGATATTGCAAGGGACAGAATAATGTGCTTCACTTCTGAAACCCCCAGGGCTGTGTAAAGGCAGTACAGATTTGTGATGCATTTTAAGCCTTCAGCCAGCTCTGTTTTGGACCCAAGTAGAGAACTTTGGGTTGTGTCTGTGCTATCTTCTCTAGCTTATCCTTTGGAAATGTAAAGCAGGAATTCTTTAATGTACACATTGAGGAACTGATTTTGCTGCTGCAATCTCCCTTTATAAGGGAGATTGGGTTAGGGTTAGGGTTACAAACATGAACCTGTTTCATAGGTCATAACTTCTAACTATGTTAATAAAACTATGTTAATATGAATATAAATATATAAAATATATAACAATATAAACTATGTTAATATTAACAATATAAATATTAACAATATAAACTATGTTAATCTAACAGGATTCCATGAGTTTGGCCAGTAACTTCCTCTGGGACAGTGTAGTAGTGGTTCAGACTGATAAATAATCTGTTTTTTCCGGAGAAATAAAAAGAGCTATTTACCTGCAGAAAAATGTGGTGCAGGATGAGGAGATGTAATGAAAATGTTAATATATGTATTTCTTAGTATGCCTGATAAAATGTAATACAAAACCCTATTATTAAAAGGGGGAAAGCAAAGTGTTCACTTAAGTGTCTTGTGGGGCTTTATTAATTTTATAATGAGGTGTTTCTACTGGCACCCTCACTCTGAGGAGTTCCTAAAACCCCATTCAAATTGTCTTCTGATACCCCTTTTGAAATTTCATGTTCTTTCTTATCCTGGGCTCATAGAGGGGAGAATAAAACCATGTGTGTGAGAGCAGTAGGGCTTTGAGAGCTATTTGGGTTCTTCAGGTGGCTTTATCACTCCCAATCTCTTTTAATTGAACTCCTTACTGTAAAGAAAACTTGTATCAAAGGTGTATCAAAGGTGACCTGCTGTGCATATGAAATTCATAAAGAAAATATCCAGATTCCCCTTTTTCCCTTACAAGATAAACCGGAGACTGCAATCTAATAATTTCCTGGAACATAATTAAGTGGCAAGGTATTTGCTCCCTGTCTTAATTTGGAAGACAGGTATCTGCCAGGGAAAACAGGAGCCCCTCTGGGAATGGAGAATGCAAAACCTCTCCCCTCCGAATTGTTACAATCCCGGAATTGAAGGACTCTCAGGCAAAGATGTAAGGGGATAGGAATAACAGTTCTTTACTACTGCATATAACAAGATAAACAAAATAACAACAATAACTATGGTGTTAATAACAAAGAAAGAATCAAGGCACAGTGAGTCTTTCATCGCAGGCACTTCCGCCTTTGNGGCACACACGGACAGACGGTGCTGGGTCACTCCGAGCTGAGCTCCGGTGGTGCCGGTGAAATCTCCCTGCAGTGAAAGAAACCAACAGCCTCACTATTCCCTCCAAGAGAGCATCTCTCCCAGTGAGAAGTGAAGTCCCCCCGAATGGACGCCACCCTCTCCCCTGATTTTCTGGCCATTTCCTTTGTCTTTCCTGAGTACCCATAAGTACCCAGTAATTAGTTCCCTAGCAATGCATATGAGAAAATTCTGTAAGAAGGAAACTCAACCCCCAACACTCCCATAAAAGCTTCCCCCAAGAAGCTGAGATAACATGCTCAGTAGAATTTCTTGAAAGGTGATGAATTTGTACAAACCAGACAAAGCAGGAATAGAAAGCTAGGGAGAAGATTACATTAATTGTGCTTATAGAGCGCTTCAAAGGGTCAAAGGCATTGAATTCATTTGCAATAGGGGCAAATCCTACACATCTAACAGACAAATAGACTTTATTTCATCGATGAATTAATCATTAATAAATGAACAAATATTTAATTACTGTTCAAAATGACAAGAACATATTCTTTTATACAGATGAGGAACTTGAATCAAAATGAAAAAAGAAGAAATATTCGGAGACTGTATGTTAAGCCAACATTTATATTCTGTACTAAGAATCAGCAGCTACCTGGATGTATAATGAGGCAACAATATAAATCCAATGCATAAATCACTTAGGCAGAAATGGAGTTGGGATCTGAAAATGGTTGGGTATCATGGATACAGGAAGAGATTTATATTGTAGTCCAGCAGAGTTGATAAAAAAAATTACAAAGTTAGTAATAAATATTTTTTAAATGGCTTTTTCCACTCCCATGTATATTTCTGCTAAATCTTTATATTTGCACAGAACTTTACTCATGAAATCATTACATCACCTTTTCTAGCTGGCCAGGCATATACCTCAAGTGTTCCCTTTAGACTGGCAATTTCCACAATTCCTTCAATATTTTCCCTCAGACTTCCTATTTTTCCTTTGCTTTCCCTGTCAGCATTTATTCTTTTTAGATGCTTGTCTTTTCCTTCTGTCCTTCTGTTTCTGTTTTACCTGTGGCTAATGTTTACAAGTGGGATTGCTTGAGTCCCATCACAACTGAGAGCTCAGCCTGAGTGGTTCTGACTTGAAAACCTGGATCTAAGGCAGCATTTCCAGCCCAGCACACTTAATGGTTTCAGCAAGGATCTCATCTGAGATAGAACTCCTACAGATTAGTTCCAGGAAGATGCATCCTGATCTTGTCTGTGAGTGCTGCCTGGTCCTGCTGGAGCTCATTGGTATGGCCAGGTGCTGGCTTTGCTATTTAATGATTTTCTCTTGAAGTTTCCCATGTTCCCTCCATTCCAGTCTGCTGTCACTTCTAATAAATGTAGGCCTTGCTGAGAAGTTAACTGATTGGATTAATGGTGACACAGGGTGTTTTTTAAACACATGATATAAAATCAGATAGTTTACTTGTGGATTCTTAAGTGTTGTAAGTTTAAGTGTTTTTTAAAAGTGTTCAAGTTTAGCATTCTCTTGCTTGTATTAGGGTTTTAGATTATTTTCCTTGCTTAGTATTTTAGTTTAATTGGAGTTACTCATTTTGCTCTAATGAAAAGCAATAATGATTTTGTTTCAATTTGGGTAGCCCAATGTTTTTGACAAAATCAAATATTTCCCTGTTTAGGTACTTTTAAAGTAACACACTAACAAATATTTATATCTTATAAAGCAAATAATTGCATTTGCTCTGCATTAAAGCATTTTCCATGTTTCATGGACTTCAGGCACCTTCCACAGGACAATCCAATTCAGGCCCTAGACAGTGTAAGGACAGTGAAGGATGAGAAAATGGTCATTTTCCAAATTTTACTTAGATAAAATCAGTATTGTCCACATACAATAATATCCAGTCCCATATGTTTTAATGCAAAGGAGGTTTGTGTCATGTCCTATGTGGCACATCGACAATATGGGGCTGATATCAGTGTCAATGACACCAAAGAGGGGGATAGAGAGAGTGACCTTTCAGTGGACCTTAGAAGGGCGGGAGGAATGGTCTGGGTGGCCTCCTGCTGTCCCTTCAACCTGAATTGTTTTATGACCCCATGATTCTGTGTCCTGTAATAATCCTTTGTACAAGCTCTGAGTCTGACAGGATTTTTAGAACACCTGAGATGAGCTGACATGATCTCTCCTCATTAAGAGATGGATGGAGTCAGCTGGTCCATTTTGGAAGTCTAATATGAAATGCCACTCATTTAGCCCACATATTTGTTCTTTTTTTTTCAGTAACTTCTGCTGGTTTTGATAGCATCTGTGAGGCCTCTAGTTTGGCTTGTAGGTTATGAGAACAGCTGGAATCCTCTGGAAAAGCCATGGGAGGAACTTCTGTAGCACAGGTAACTGAGTCAGATGATATTCAGATGCTTCAATATATACTGTAGACCAACTTTCCTGATTCCTGAATGTCCTGCCTCTTTCATTACTCATTTTTCACCTCCTACAACAAGAGAAGTAGAAATTCTATGAACAGCATCCTTCAGTGCACTTTAATCAAGCAAGTCAACAAAACATGTCATGAGTCCTGGGGGGAATACTGGGACAAACACGCAGGGTACCACAATCCTGAATGTAGATCATCTCCAGCAACTGGCTGCACAGAGTTTAATGATGACATTTGTTGTGTGTTATAATAGTACTGAGATATAGATTTTCAGCATTTGCATTCTTAGATTTAAGGAAAATGAGCTGGACTGTGAGCACACGTGGATTCCCAGGCCTGTTATCAGTGAGATAATGTATTTGGTGCACTAGGGCCATGCTGACCATGGAGGAAGGAGAAAATCCCAAGCCACCAGCACAACAGGGTGTCATCAACACACAGACAATGAGTTTCACACACAGTAAAGTGGAAGTCATCCATGGATTGTTTTCTAGGCTCTAGTATGGAAAATTTTTATGAACGAATTAAGGCGGGGGTATTGTTGTCATTTTAACTGCCCATCTTATGTTTCATGCCCTCCAACCTGCTACTACTGTATTTTCTCTGCCCTTGCTTCTCTCTCCTGTCTAATAACCCTACATACAGTGCCTAATTCTTTTTACACTTGTATATTGTACATAGAGACTTTCCCTGCTCCAAGTTGCCTTCCCATTTCCACCATGCTTTTGAACTCATCTGTTTCTCCATTGTAATCCTTTTCCTCAATTTACAGGATTTATTTCCTAATTATTGCTTCCCATTCCCATTCTTTTTACATTGCTGCTTTTTTGATATGTACCTCTCTGCCTTTTAATTCATCATCCCTAATCCGCTGTACAGATCTCCTTGCAAAAATATTCGTCTTCCTTTGTTCCAAGTCCTTGCCTCTCTCCAACAACTTGTGCCAATTTTACTGCTCCAAACCTGGCATCCTCGTCTCCATGCCTTTGATACTTATGAGACTTTGATATTAACCCCTCTATATTTATTTTTTTTTCTTGCTGGGAGAAGTTGAAAAGCATGTTGTTTCTCCTTAGTTAAAATAGCCCACTTGACCTACAGTTATCCAGAGTCATAATCTTTGAATTCTTTAAAGAAATTTGGGGTTGAGGAACCAGTAATTATATGTTGGGCATAAGCAAGCTGCAATTTTCAATGACTAGAACTGTCACACTTGGGTGGCTTTCCAAGAGGATGGCAAAAAGTGCCCCCTTGACATGCACAGCAACCTAAGTCAAAGCTCAGAATTATAAATGACAAATATGATGGAAGATAAAGTCACCATCAGTTTTATAACAAAGGGAAAAGTTAGTTTCCTGACTCTTATTTTCAGTAACTGATGAACTAATTCTGATAGACATTTTTCAAAGAAAATGGTATATTTCAGCCCAGACTGAGTATAACTATAACCAACACAAACTGTCACTAGAAATGCTGGGCAATTTACCCATATTGTGGATAAAACCTTCCCTTCCTCCTTAAGTAAATATCCACCAGAATTAGCCTTCGTCCATGTAGGATTAAAGGACTGTGGATATGAACAATAACATCTCTTTAGGGAAACATTCAGTCTTTTTCTCTATTTAATTTTACATTTGATTCAGATGAAATTATGCTACAGTGTGACACTTCTGAACTATTTTTTAAACCAACTGATTAAGTAAAAAAAGTTATCTGCCTCAAACCCACAATTTAAAAATCATCAGTCTTTACAAAATGAAATAACTGCTAAAGAAATAACTCTGAATTTAATCCAATATTATATACCAAGTGTATCATTTTCATGCTGTCATAATATTAATGAAATAGATGTTCAAAGAATTCTACTGAGGAAAAACCCTCATAAATATGAATCTAACTTTTCTTCTATTTAAGAATCACAAAGTAATTTGTAATTTAAATAGCTTTATAAACTCAAGGAAAGTTTAGGAAGAAGGAATCCTAACCCACAAATCCCATGCTATTTTTGTAATTATGTGTTCCAAAAGGAGAACTTTCCCGGTATGACTTAGGAAAGGAATTGTCTTTCATCTCAGGACAAGATAGGTGTCTTTGATTTAATAAAAAAGTTTTAAGAAATTCAAAGTCTTCTTTCTTCTTTTCCAGGAGAAAAAATAACTGGGCAGATTAATTTTTAGTTAGCAAGTGGCACTGAGAAGTAACCTGGCCTTTGATGTTGATTAGCATAACAAAGGAAAAATACAGATGATACCTCAGATTTCTTTTGTAGACAAATTAGTGTGTCAGGTTTGGGATGATAATCACGAGTGATTAATAGGATCACTGTTATTTTGGAACACAATTTGAGGTAGATGTGATCGAAAATATGACAGCAGTATCAGAATTTTTCCCTGTGGAACTCCGGGGTGATACTGTTGTTGTCCAATTTTCCTCTGCTGTGTTGAATTCTAAGCAAAAGTAATTTCCCCTTGTGAGCAGAGAGAGCTTCAAAATCTCTCATAATGGATGGCTATGAAAAATACAACTTTTAAGCCATGAATCCAACTTCACATGAAATATGTATTTAAAGGGGTTTGTTTTTATTTGAAGGCATATTTTTTCTGTCTCTTTCCCTAATCTCAGTGGTTTTACAACAAGGTCAATGATATGCAAAATAATCAGAGAAAAAGAAACCAATCTGTTTGAAGCCTGTAAGCTTTTCAAGTTTTGTGTCTTCACTTCATGACTGTTACTAAATCATTTCAGATTATCATCCTACTTTACATAGGCAGCCAGGGAGATTTTGTGCCAAGTCTAAATTAATATAATGTTTTCAATCATTCAAACTCATTCATAAGGGTCATTTTATATTGATTACTAGAAACACAAAATTATATCCATGCTTATTTTATTGCTACCTGTTGAATTGAATAGTATTTTTAAAATCGGTGTTCAAAAGAAAGATGAAATTATATTTAGAAAGAAAAATATTCAAATCTAC
>WAAG01008437.1:0-11346 GCA_013390105.1 Tichodroma muraria | reverse complement strand
TCTTTTTGCCATCCAAAAACATGTCAAAGTATTACAAAGCTATCATTCAAGTAAATGAATACCCTCATGTCACAGCTGCAAAGGGATTGTTCTTTATATAACACAACTTCAAGCATTCATTTCCCTTCTGAAACAGAGCCTTCTGATGGCTTTTGAAAAAATCCCCAGTGAAAGTGATGAAATGGAAATACCATTCAAACACAAATAGGGGAAATGATCCAGCACTGAGATGATGTCAGAAGAGAGGAGAGGGACAATTCATCGNAAATTAATTTTCCACTCTCCACTGTATATCTATTTTATCTATATTAGTGCACTGGCAAAATTGTTGATGGTGAAGTTTTCCACTTAATTTTAAATTCTATGAAAAAGACTAATTTGGATAAGTACCGACTTTTGAGAAGCTGAATACATAGGAGGGAAATTTTAAATATCATCTCAGTAACAACCTTATTAAATTCAGGAGTATTGAATCACTGTGACCATTTCTTTGGGTTACCCATCTCTTACAAACCAATACTTGCTGACTTGCTAGGGTTTTATGGGCCATCGGATTAAAAGTTCGGTTATTAAAACTTTATCCTTGTAATTAAGGGATATTAAGTCCTACCCTTCCCTGCATGCTCTGAATCAGTCTCTGATTTTTGCACAAAAGCTTCATCTGAAACTGATCAAAATACAAGCTTATAGCAAAATGTGTTGTCTGCATTTGACATGACATCATATGATTAAAAATATCTTTGGAACAACTGCATATTGTGGCTTTCAGGGAGCAAGGACTCAACAGAACAAATAAACGTTAAACTGAGGTGAAACTGAGGTTATCAGCAGAAGGGATGGCTTTATAACAGCTCACTGTAGCTTAGCAGGTTACAAGACAGTAGGAAACAAAAGAAAGTAGTAACTGTTCAATTATTTTAGTTAAATGACTTTGTTGCCCAATGGACATTTGTGTGGCATCTAACAAAGTTTTAACAATTCAGATTCCAGTTTCCTGGTGAGAACTCTCTAAATAAGGTACCACACTATTTTCAGGGCATTAGTCCTTTGGAAATGACTGATCCTGCTAAATGAAAATTAGAAAAAATGATTCCTTTTCTTATGCTAAAAATACATATTTATTAGCAACGAAAGGAAGAGACATAGGAATTGTTTTTTTTCCTTTGGATTATGCTCTATTTACTTCAAGATTATTTGTGATAAAGAATTGCGGTTCTTGATAGATAATGGTTCCAAGATGTGGCTGGGCACATTGAACATTGAATTCAGAGTGTGGTTAAGATTATAATCTCAAACCAGAAATGCAGCTCTTTCTTATAGTACAGCAGTTTTCTTTCTGTTACAAATCTTCGGCTCTTGCAAGCAAAGTTATAAAAAATAGGTATCAGATATTAAAGTCTTTCTATTTTAGGTGAGATTCAGAAGTAGATTCTGAGGGATATTGAACACACCCATTTTCAGACACAAACTAGTGCAAATTTGTGGAACACCACACTTGTCTGGGGCATGTTTTTATTATTTTGCCTGTATAATACTTCATGTTTTAAATACATTCTATATGTATTTAAAGTCAAGCTGAATTAATTCTATATGTTTTAAGTCAGGCTGAAGTGAATGGTAAACTAACTGAAAAAGTCTCTGCATAATTATTGACTAGAGCCATTGATTAATGAGGTGATTGATCCATCCTGAAAGCTGAAATGATCACAGAATTTGTTGCTCAAATCATATGTAGATTTTGCTCTTGTTATAATTTTTGTGTGAGTGATGAAGGAGTGAGAAAATAAAAATTCATTGTCAGGCAAAAGAAAGTTTGCCAAATAAGACACACTGTAACTAGGAAAAGTAAAGCCTTATAACATATTTCATGTCTGCTCAACACATTTCCTAAAACTACTTACACATCTTTGACAATTCAAACAGCAGGCTGTAATACCAGAGAAAAAAGAACAATAAAAAAAAGCCCAAGGAGTACAGGTTTTTGCTAAATCTGATTTTTAATCCTGAACGCAGTGGGATTAAAATGTCCCCATCCTAAATTTTCCTTTAAAATGCTTTAAATTATATAAATACACTTAAAAATTTTGTTGTCGCAAGATAACTTAGTATTTCTTGCTCCATACTGTAAATATCTTTTTGCCATCCAAAAACATGTCAAAGTATTACAAAGCTATCATTCAAGTAAATGAATACCCTCATGTCACAGCTGCAAAGGGATTGTTCTTTATATAACACAACTTCAAGTATTCATTTCCCTTCTGAAACAGAGCCTTCTGATGGCTTTTGAAAAAATCCCCAGTGAAAGTGATGAAATGGAAATACCATTCAAACACAAATAGGGGAAATGATCCAGCACTGAGATGATGTCAGAAGAGAGGAGAGGGACAATTCATCGGGAACTGTAGTGACAGGGCAAGGGGGAATGGATTCACATTGAAAGAGAGGAAATTTAGACTGGATACAGGGAAGAAATTGCTGGTGGTGAGCGTGGTGAGGTGCTGAAATGGGATTCCTGGAGAAGATGTGCCTGTCCCTGGATCCCTGGAAGTGTCCAAAGCCAGGCTGGACATTGGGGCTTGGAGCACCTTGGGATAGTGGAAGGTTTCCCCACCCATGGCAGGAGTGGCACTGGATGAGCTCTAAGGTCCATTCCAACCCAAAGCATTCCATAATTCTATGATTTTATGTGAGACACATTTTTCTGCCATTGCTGCAGCTGTTCTGTCGGAGTTTTCAGCAATAACTGATACCATGTCTGCCACAGGCAGAAGCCACTTCTAGCCAATGTGAAGAACATCTTAGCATACATTTGAATTTATATCCATATGGAAAGCTTTTAATTGCCCAGTGTAAAATTCCTGAACAACCAAGTGATTTATTACTGCATCCAGGGGCTATTTTGTTACCTTTGTACAAAATCAACACATATACAAAAGCTCTAAAAAATTACATTCTCTCTTCCTGTTGTATTTAAGTCTGAGATAAATATACTTTCAATGGGGAACTCTTTCCCAATGAAGATCATATAATGGTCAGAATGGTGTTACGTAGTGCAGCCTGTGGTAGGCTCTGGTGATTATTGTAGTCATGTCTGGAACCTCATTTTTAAAGGAAATACTCATTAGAACAAACAGCTTAACAACAGCTGATGGTTCGTAGATTAAGTTAAGAAAATAAAACTGAGGACCAAAGAAAAACAACAAAACAACCCTCACCTATTTTTTTTTAATAATAAAAAAAAAAGGAATTTTTCTTTCATGGCAGATGCTTTACAGATGGATGAAACACCAATTTTTCTGTTCATCTAACCAAATGCCATCAATGTGTTTGTTAAGATTTGAATAATTATGCTAATGTAAAGAGCAGGCAGGTGCAGGAGCAAAATATTTTAATACCATTTATGCAGAAAACTATATAAAACTTCCAAATAATTACTTTTATAGCATTTCCAACACTTGTTTGAGATTTCTCAGTAACACCTGCTACAGGCCAAAATAAGTTTGGTTTTGATATGCTGAAAGGAACATTTCAGTGGGAACAAGGGCGTAAGTCCCTTCTCCAGCACTAATAAAACTAATAATATAAAAAATATGAGAAATTTCCTTCTTTCTGAGGGTCGGAAATGGGAGGTGCAGTTCATTTGCATGGAAAGGGCAGATGCAGCCAAGCAGGAGGCATTTTGCCTAGAAGGATGGCATCAGTTGGCTACCATGCATCTCTTCTTTGGCACAAGAGGCTGTTGAATTACAAGCTCAAGAGAGAGAAGACTGCCCAAGTAGGGCTTTTTTCCCATATTCCCTGGCCTTGGAATCTGAGGTTTGCCTATTTTTTTGTGAGTGACTTTTTGGGAGTCCAACTGGCTGCGATGAAAAATGGGCCAGCCTCAGCTACTAATGCAGGAGGCATCGATCTTAGGCCATGGGAGACATCATTCAAGTTACGGCAAGAAGCAAAGAATCATAGGAGTTTGCATAGTAATAAGACTCAGTTACAAGTTATCAGCCTAACCCATAAAAGATAATTTTTTGAGTTCTTGTTAATGATTGGTTCTCTATATGGTTATGTTTCTGATTCTCCCTTATGATTGGACCCTGTACCCTCAACCCTCCTCTATATTGTTGTGTTCCCCCTTTACTGGGACTTCGGACCTTGCCCCTTACTGCATGTGGCTTCTTCAGGTTTGTTATTTTTGCGTAATTAAAGTTCCTTTATTTTACAGGCAAATCCATTGTTCGTGTCCTTCATTTATTGGCCACGCTCCCTGACCGATGCAGTCCTGGAGTCACACGGGCTGAAGTGTGGCCCTGCAGCACGACATCTTTTCTCAGTCAGTAAATCACATGCACGGATTGAATGGATGCATTTTCTAATTTTCCTATCATTCAACATCTGCATCACATGTTATATGTGATGATTACCAAACTTTCCTTCTCAGTTAAATGTTGCTCCCAGCAACATTCATCTAAGCCAAAAGTTCTATAAATTTAGGAACATTTTGCCATTAGCATTTGGGGAAATTTTGCTGATAATTTTTCAAGATTACTCTATCACTGCCGAGAGCTATACAAGGAAAATAATTCTAGATGTGATTTACAATATGTTATAAAATGTTCCCTAACAACTGAAATGAAAGAACACCTCTTATCATAGCACAGTACAAGAATGTAATTTACAGGAGCCAATGATCAGGGCCATTTACTTGCTTGTGCAAATTAACTCAGACCAAATTTTGATTTTAAGTGTAGACTGCAGCAGTAGTAAGGGAATATCCTCTAGGCCACTTTTGGCTGTTTGAGTTTTTCCCAACAAACAATAATGTTATGTTTTTATAGCATTTCCCTTTTCTTATTGACTGCCATGTCTCCTGTTCCTCTTTATCAGTGTAAACACAGGAGAAGTTTTAAATTGAGAATTAAATTAATTAATCAATTGCAAATGTAAAAAGAGAGAAAGTCCGTTTTCTTTGGCAGTGAAAGAAATCTGAGAACCTGAATAGCCTGATGCCTGAGGAAAGGCTCAGCACAACACGTGACTGAGCTGCTTTGAGGCAGCAGGAGATACAACTTATTGAGCTGTTCAGTTTGGCATTATTGGTCACATCCTGGTTCGTGTATACTGATCAATTCCATTTGGCATTATTGGTCATGCCCTGATTTGTGTTCTGACCTGAGAGATAACAGAAGCCCTATGAGAGGATTTTATCCTGCTCTGATATCAGTGTGATTTTATGCTATATTTTAGGTTATTTTTGCAGTAGTTTCTTGCAGCCTCGGGCTTTGTGAAGGTGGCAGGAGAAACTTGAAGCAAAATTCTGGGATGTCTGTTTTGGTCACAAGCACCACTCACTGAATGGGGAGGCAGAGAATATTCCTGGAAAGCAGCCCATCCCTTTCCTTGCCATCAGAAATTCTCTGGAGAAAACACTGAGTGCTGGGCTTCCATCTACAGGGGGAACAGTGGGATTGACCCCTGACTTTCATTCCAAGATGGTGAAAACAAATTGTGATTACAAATCACAATAAATTAAGTCTATCTGGGAACTTATTCCTTCACTGAAAGCAGATTGCTATTTTTAAGCACAAAATTACCAGACAGTTACTTGGCACTTGACTTGTTTGTTGGTCAGGATGATGTTTGTTATGTTTACAAGATATATTTTTTACATTTTGGCATTTTTTGTCTGTTTTACAATACACAGCCTGATAATGTGTTTCATCAGTCCCTAGGAAATGAATAGCCAGGGGTTTCACATTTTAACAAACATTATCTGTATACATATCTGTATATTGGATTATAGTTATTAAGTGGTTAAGGCTCACGCTCCCCAGAGGCCCAGTGCAAAGGCACAGCTGCAGGCCAGACAGTTGGAAGGTGGCTGAGGGGTGAGAGGCGGTTATGAGTGAGGAGAGAGGCAAATGAGTGACAGTTGGGAGTGAGATTGTGATTAGCTGGAGGAAGGTGTGGACAGTATATGAGTGGGAAACTGATTGGATGGTAGAATGCATGGACAGCAGCACTGCAGCTGACCCAGCCAATGGGTGCCTTCTTTCTGTTAAGCCCTGTTAGGTCTCGGTTTGGTTTCAGTCATGTCGGGTAGAGATTAAAGGTATAAAAAGGTTGTGATTTTTACAACAAAGTGATCTCCTTCAGATGCATAAGGGAGTCCATCTCACTTTGTTCCCCACTGCTACAAATATCTATACTGGCTGCTGAATTATATAAACTTTTTGCAAATCTTTGTAATACAAAACAAATAAAAGTTTCATAAAATTAGCTTATAATAATTCATTCATAGCTTTGTGAATAACATTACTTGAGATTTGGGATTATTTTGTTTTCCTTTCATTTACACTGATAAACTTTTTAACAGCCTTAATTAACTTCCATCCTTCAGTTTTAATACTCTTTTGTTTCTCCTTTCAAATAGTTTTCTTAGTGTTTATCATTTATTCACATCAATTCTGCTATGTTAAAATTAATATCTGAGAACAACAATACCATGGTCTTCATGGTACCCTCTTTCTTATGAATTTAAACTGCATTTTGAACAAAGATATGGTTGCAGTTGCAGACTGGGACATGAGTAAAGAGAATATACTTTTTGCAAGTCACCCAAGGAAGCAGCAGGAATGAGAGAACTTTGAAAGTCTAAAAGTTTCAATGGAAAGTGTGCCCTGCATTATTTACAAGGGCCTGGAGGGGCAGAACAAGGGGAGCAGTTTCCAGCTGCAGTGACAGGGCAGGGTTAGAGAGGGTATTGGGAAGGAATTGTTCCCTGGGAGGGTGGGCAGGCCCTGGAATAGGGTGCCCAGAGAAGCTGTGGCTGCCCCTGGATCCTTGGAAGTGTCCAAGACCAGAACGGACATTGGGGCTTGGAGCAGCCTGGGGCAGTGGAAGGTGTCCCTGCCCATGGCAGAGTGGCACTGGAGGAGCTTTAAGGTTCCTTCCAGCCCAAACCAGTCTGTGACTCTTTGATTAAGGGTAAATAATCATGATCATCAGCTTCAGTCCTATCCATCCACCACACATTTCTAACATCTATCAGTGTTTCAACATGAGAATGTAGGTTTTTTGTTGGTTTTGCTTTCATTCCAGCTTAGCCTGTGAACCCCAAGGAAGAATTGGTTCTGTTTTTCTTTGATTGTTGTTGATCAAGTGGTGGTAAGGGAAGTTTTTCAGAGAATGCTGCCACTGAAATGTTCTTTGGCAACACCATGGGCTAAAGCTCGCTCTGCTCCCTGTGACAATTGGGTTTAAATAGCTTTCTGTTGCGGATTGGGTTTCTTTCTTATAGAATTTTTTCCCAGAAAGTTTCTAAGAAACTAATTACTGGTACTTATGGGTGCTTAAGGAAGACGAAGTGGCTGAAAGTCAGAGGAGATGGTGACACCCAGACTTCACTTCTCTCTGGGGGAGCTGCTCTCTTGGAGGGAATAGCAAGGCTGTTGGTTTCTACTGCAGGAAGATTTCACCGGCACCACTGGAGCTCAGCTCGGAGTGACCCACCACTGTCTGTTCGTGTGTGCCCTGGGAATCTGAAGCCTGCTCTCTCTCCCTGCCCTGCTGGGAGCCATGCTGCTGCGGTGCCCACGCCTGCTGTTCCTTCGCTCCTGCTCTGGTTTCCCCACACCATGTCCCGCACCCCCTGCCTGCTGCCGGGACCTTTCCACAGCTCCAGCAATCACCGCTGACCTTCTCAATCATCTCAGCCAGCATCCTGGGACTTTTTTGCTCACTCTGGCTGCCTGTGACTGAAAAAGAGGCACTTTTTTCATGGAAAAAGGCAGTCACCAAAGGGAAAAGTGCCTGCGGCCGAAAAAGACTCACAGGGCCCCTGATTCTTTTTGTTGTTAATACCATAGTTATTGTTGTTGTTTTGTTTATCTTGTTATATGCAGTAGTAAAGAACTGTTATTCCTGTCCTTATATCTTTGCCTGAGAGCCCTTTAATTTCAAAATTATAACAATTCAGAGGGAGGAGGTTTTGCATTCTCCATTCTCAGAGAGGCTACTGCTTTCCCTGGTGGACACCTGTCTTCCAAATGAAGACACTTTCCCAGGGAGACAGACATGAACCCAACCTTGCCCTGCTGCCAGCAGTGGTGAACTATAAGGTCACTATTATGTCACCCTGCTGCTCATCCATTGTGGAGAGCGTAGAGAGCTTTGCTAATACATGGCTAGAGGAAAAGGGCCATGATAAGATACCGCTGGTCAGGCAAGAATGTACAAGGACACAGTGCCCTTGAGCACAGACGTTAAACGGTAAAATGATGTGAAACCCAGAGTTAAGCAGAAGTTGGAAACCGCAAACATCCTAAGTATGCAGCCGTTGAAAGTGGAGTTAGACTTTTAGTGTTAGACCAATCATGAGCTGTACTTTTGCAATATGTATGAGCTAATTATTTACCCTATAAATGTAACTGCATAACGGGCAATAAACGAGGCTTGCTGACCATGATAGCATGAGGCTCGTCTCCCGCGGCCCTTCGCGATAATCCATTGCCATTCAAACAGCACAGAACAAAACACAGAGGAAGCTGAAGAAGTTCTTCAGCAGTTCAGCAGTTTGGCTGATTTATTCCCCAGTGTACTGTGATGTATTTGTCCTGAATTTTTATAAGGTCTGCTTGTTTTATGTAGCATTTCTTCTGTCATTCTACTTATATGGCAAGTTGATTCACTCATTTTATTTTTCTCACTCTATGCATCCTTTACAGATTTGGTTTACTTTTCTTTTCCTTGAGATTTGAAAAACGCAAAATTGATCATGGTATACATTCCAGAAGCTTATTTTAGTTGCTTACTAAATTTCTCACGTGAATTTCAGCATGGATACTATTTACGGGTGATGTCACCTCCAAAATATCTTTTCCTTCCAATTTATTTAGTGTCATATGTTGGTAAGGATCAAGTTTTCCTTTGGTAAAGCTCTTCAAAATCTGTGAAAGAATGATGACCTTTTTCTGGTTATGGTGACATTTCTTAATGTGTGAGGGAATTTTTAATAAAGGTTGCATAGAAACTAAAGAGACACTGAGACATTTTCTCTTAGCCAAACCTAGGAAGGAAGAGGGTGAAATCTAAGCCATTTTTAATGTTCATAATACTTTTGCCTCAGATTCTTTAGGGAGGAAAACGAAGAAAGTTGTGTATGACTGGGTGTGCAGCTGTGTAATTCTCAAACATGACTTACACATATCAAACTATAGAATATGCCAGGTTGATCAAAGTTATTAGAGAGCATAGAAGGCTTCATGTAGCTTTGCTCTACAGGAGATGTAGGAGACATACTCAAGGAAAAACTCGAGTCGCATCCACTCTGAACAGATTTTGTGTGATTGTAATTTGCTGAAGTAACCCTGAGCAGTATGCATTATTCTATTCAGTGTGTGGGCTCAGTGCTACAACACTAAAACATTCCATAACAAGATAANTCCCATATCACTTTTACTCAATTCTATCAACTATTCAGATTTTACAGCCATTACTTTTGACTCCTTCCTGGGCTAAGTTTCTTACATACTTATGCGTACAAAAATTTCTAATAAGGCTTTGTTGCAATTAAAATTAAAATTAACATTAATATCACAGAATCCCAGGATGGATGAGGCTGGAGGAGCCCACAGGGGCTGCTCTGGTGCCACCTCCCCGCTCCAGCAGGGCCATCCCAGAGCACAGGGCACAGCAGTGTGCCTGTGTGGCTCTGGAATATCCCCAGAGACGAGACTGCACAGCCTCTCTGCACACTCTGCTCAGGGCTGGCACTGCCCAGGGCAGGAGTTGTGCCTCCTGTGCAGGGGCAGCTCCTGGGCTCAGCCCCTGCCCGTGGCTCTGGGGCCATTGCTGGGCCAGAGCAGAGCCTGGGCCTGCCCTGCCCCTCCCTGCACCCAGGGACAGACAGGGACATGCAGGGACAGACAGGGACACACAGGGATACATAGAGACACACAGAGACACACAGGGACAGACGGGGACACCCAGGAAAACCCAGGGACACCCAGGGCTGGGGGCCCCTCTCAGCTGGGGCTCCTCTCCAGGCAGAGCAGACCCAGCTCCCTCAGCCTTTCCTGGGCACGGAGATGCTCCAGGCCCTTCCTCAGCTCCAGGAGCTCCTGTCCCTGCTGTGCTCTACTAATATAACAATTGCTGCAATTGTTAATATGTTTTTTACTTTATGCTCCACACATAAACTGAAATAGTTGTGGGATATAAGTCCAGCTACAAGTGTCTCATCTGTACCAGCACGCAGAACTCCTTTCTTCTGTTCTGATCTGCAGCTGCAGGAAAGGGGTGAACTAAGGGCCTTTTCCGCACAGATGTAGCAATGAACAAAGAGGTATATCTCCATTAACAGGTGCTCTTGCTAATATTTCATGTGGTCCTTACAGTGGAAAAGTCAAGTTTGTGAATATTGGTATCACTTAAATGTTAGTAAAAAAAAAGAAAAAAAAAAAAGCAACAAAAAAAAGAAATAAATCCACAAACTAAGAGGGGCAGGTGTGAACATCTGGGTGATCCACCTTTCTCTTGGCCTCTCCCTGCTGGCCCCAGCTCTGTTTCAAAGCAAACCCATCTGTTTGCAGATACCTGGTAACCATTCCAGTGCCTGTGTCAGAGGAGAGCACTAGTGGAAAGTTCACCTGTGCACACCATGGACACATTGGAATCTGGACAGATTTTTCCCTCTAGGTGAGGGGAGCATAGCTTGTCTTTCCCCAAAACATTTAAACGAGCATGGAAGTACAAACTTTCTTCAAGCTGGGTAAAAGAAATGCAATCTGCAGCATTTAGCAGAAATCTCATTAAAGAAAATTTAATACAAGATTAACTTCTAAACTCATTTCAGCTCAAGAATGACAGTGAAGAGCTTTTTCTGGTAATCCCCTTGCTGCAGCATAGAGACTTGCTGAAAACTGGAGGAATTTTTGTCTAGTTGTTGCACAATATCCTGAAGTAGAGCAAGCTTTGGAACATTTTCTCTTCCCAGATTTATTTTAGGAACACCTCAAACGTTACAAAAGGGTTGGTTTTTGTGGGATGGGTTGTGAATTGTTGGTTGTGGTCGAGAGTTGCTAATTAATGTAACGAACTGTTGGGCGTGGTTGAAGTAGTGGGGTTATAAATTGTTGATTGTTATTATGAATTGTTAATTAACAGCTGTTGTGATGAGGAGGATGCTGGATGCTCAGGGGTTGAGTAAGGAGAACTTTCTAGAGAATGACTTCATGAGAAGATGACAGAAAGTTGGACAACAAACCAGCCAATGAGACCAGAGAATTCCAGGATGCTTGGTCAGGAACGCACCAAGTTATGGACCTATGAGGACTGAGGAGAAGGACCAGT
>WAAG01008427.1:27384-52694 GCA_013390105.1 Tichodroma muraria | reverse complement strand
CCATTCTTTCACTCTTTTAATTCGCTCTTAAAATAAACACAGTGATATTAAGAGCCATTAGTGCTTTGTCTTTGAAAATTTCGTGAGACTTCCTATCTTTCCAAGCTGCAGCATCTTAAATTGCTTAAAAGTAGCAATGTAACAAAGAACTATTGTTTTTTGATTGTTAAATCCCTTTCACATCAATAATCTAAGCTTACATTAGCATTCAAACATGTCTTTGAATTTTCTTAGAAAGTATTTGGTTCATATGCAGAAGCGATATGATTTTAGGCTTTCTACTTTTCTGGGTTTTAATTGCTGTGACAAAGACAGTTTGCCTTTCTTAAATGAGTAAATTTTAAAAACAAATTTTGTCACATTAATATTATATTGCAGATGTAGATCTACTTCCATTCTATTAAAGCAAGAGACTACCACTCTTTGGTGTTAACTTCACTATTTTAATTGTATAAAAAGAGTCCTTAATAATAGTTTCCATACAATCCACTCATTTTTTTTTCTTTAAATCCATTAACTGTAATCCTTGTAGAAATAACCCTGAACATTTCTAAAACTCATATTTCAGACACAAAACTTGCAATTAGGAGCTACTTTCATATTAAAGATAAGGAATTATTGACTAAGGAAGGGATGAGAAAAAGCAAAGAATTAAATTATCCCNTCATCTAATGCCTTTTATAGAAATAAGCAAAATATATTATGGGCTTATCATCTCATCTGCATTAATTGCTTATATTAATAGCACATGGAAATTCATTTTTGTTCTTTTTGATCATCAAGAAACATTATGCAAGAACTTTTCACACAGGACCTGTTTCTTACATGTATTATTGTAGGAACATAAAATACTTATTTCAAACTAATACATTTTTGTAATAATTATTTCCTTGCATGATTCTATTTTGAGCCTTGCAAAAATAGCTAGTTCTCCAATTTCATATGCATTATTATGTCTAACAAATCCTGAAATACTGTCATATCAGTCCCTAGCTTTAGTATTGGTTTCTGGAAACTCCCCAGAACAAATCTTTTAGCACTATAAGAAACAGATAATTCTGATTCTGTATCTAATATTTGAAGACTCAAATATTATTAAAACAATACAGCCAACCTGTACTAAAGCAAAACTCCAGACTGCGATGTACTTCACGTTAATGACACACTGGGGAACTAAATTATGCTGTAGAGAATGCAAAAGTGCAACATCTCTGCTGCTATTTTGCACTTGGTTTTTTTCTACGTAACTTTAAATTATGTATTGCTGTAAATTTTGTACCTAAGGGTGTTGAAGCTTTCAGGTAATACTGTAAAGTTACACAGCACTTAAAAATATAGCTGAATATTCTCACCCCTCCCCCGCTGCCCAGCTATACCTACCAGCAGCTGAAAAAAGCAGTAATTGAAATTAAAGGCTCCTCCAGCACGTAGGAACGTCTGGGTTTAATAACCGAAGGAGTTTCAGGTGCAGAGGGCGCTGTTGTTCGTGTATTTTGCAAGCATTTCCTGAGCAGGGAGAAAAAAAGGGATCCACCAGTTTAATGTTTATATTTTTAAGCTTTCCATAAAATGTCAGTGGAATTGCTCACATATAGATGCTACCTTCCACAGCATGTGATGAGTCTCCTGAAATAAATCCTTTTCGTGGCAGTCTAGAAGGGAGATGCCAGCTATCGTCACCAAAATGAAATGTTTTTCACTGTTTCCACTTTACAGTCCATTTACAAAGATTTTATAACCCAGCCACAAGGTTCCTTCCATCACACATTTTCATATAAGGATATTTCAGTTATTTTCATTTTAAAAGCACACCAGATGTGTTTAAGTGTAACTTGCAATGCAAAGTGTGAAAACAATTTGAAACATATCACTTCAGTGGCATTCTTTAACATTTCTATCTTTCTGAAATATTCTTTGCAGCTCATACTTCGTTGTTTCAGGTGTTTTGCCCATAAAAAATTATTAACTACTTTTACCCACAAAAATCAGTAGAATATACCATTTACATCTTGAAATAATTTTCTGCACGGTAACTTTTTTTTTGAGTTTTACGTATGCATTTCTTAGCAATATACCTCCACACATGTAACTAACAGCTTTAAAGACATCATTAGTTCTTTGAAGTAAATCATTTTCTAAAGCCTTGTACAATGTTCTACATCTTCTCATGTATTCACATTTTCTCTTTTCCCCCCACTGATGGAAAAAAACTAAAATGCCTTAAAAAAGAGTGAAAGAAAAAGGTAAAAAAATCTTAATGACAATTTAGACCCACAGAAAGCCAGGAAACTTACAGTTACAGATGAAATTTTAGTTTAAACTAGAATAATTACACCTCAGGCGTTTGGCTGGACAGGAAAGGATGGTCATCCTGCAGTCCTTTTCTGGAAGTTAGACCTCAGTGGGATTTACAGATTCAGGCATCAGACGTCCTGGATCAGCTCCTGTACTCAGTTTCCTGTGCTACCTAAGCCCAACAGGGTGTATTAAAGCCAAAGCAACAGGCTTTGTCCAGTTCCAAGTTGTGACTTTAAATCAAACTAAACTGCTCAAGCAACTTTAATAAGTTAAACATTTATTTACCCATAAATACTGACCTTACCCAAAAAGTTATTACTTGAAAAAAAGGAACTGAAGAAGATTATGTGATATACTTTATTTTTCTTCTCTAATAAATTTTATTGATTCCTGTATTGCAACAAAGTCTAATGCAGCTGCATTTTAAAGTGTCTGCAAAGTATCCACCTGGGAAATCTGATTTTTAAAATGAAGTTACTAGGTTAAACAATTAATTTTGGGAGAAATAAATTTCTCATGTGTCACTCCTGCCACGGGGCTCTCCAACATTTGCAAAACAAATTCCACATTTCAAAGAAACAAAAATCCATCAGAATATGTGGCTGACTGAAATTGCTGTTCGCATGAGGTTTGTACTCCCCATCAACCAAAGCTACCTGGTTTAAACAGTGCCTACACTCTAATAAAAACCAGCCATTGATAGTTTCTCTCCTTGAATTAACGCTCATTCAAAAGTTTCCCACCTGATAAAGGCTTTAACATAACCGAGACAAAGTTGCATTTTATGATTGGCAAGTTCTTTGCGCCCCAGCTACCCCCCAGCCTGGTGGAGTGGGGCTCCAAGATGCATTTTGGCCCTGTCTTTATGTCAAATCACTGCCATCAAAACAATGGCCCATATTACATGAAAATCTTGTGCAAATGAGCCATAATGGAAGTGAATGACAATCTTGTAAGACCGTGCAGCAGGATTCTCCTTTGATCTGAAATATTGTTAATCTTTCTCAAACATAACACTAAGTATACTTGGCAAATCCTGGATGAGAAAGTCCCCATAGTGCGGCTCTGTGGACAGCCAGCCAGAAGCCAAGCACACCCCGCCACAAAAAGAGGCACAGCCACGAGAGGGGAACACACTCAGCCGTGAGCTCTGCAATTGCTACAAATTTGTTTACAATTCAAAGGCCTCTTCATCCACTTCCTTTTCCCGAACACAAGCTAAACAATATGTTTATTTATTCTTAATAATGGATATTTGCTGCTGTATCACAGCTTCATTTAATTAAGAAGCTGCAGCATTTAAGATATTAAAATCCACGTTTCGAAAAAGGCTTGCTCCTACAAAACACAGGCTTTATTTATTCACATCTTAAGAAACAGCCTCACTCTAAATTATAGTTTTAATATGATGTTGCAGGGGGAAAAAACTCTAGCAACATAAGGCAAGATTTTTCACTGGTAACAAAAGCATGATATAGGAGTTTATACTTTCCTAATGATACTTAAAGCAGAGATCTAGAATGGTATGTCTCAGATGAGGTCATGCATCAACTTCAGGAGAGAAAAACCTCTCCTTAGACTACACTACAGCCAACTCACACCTTTTTGTTGTGCAGCCAAATATGCACGGCGTATGTAGACGAATGCAAACAGAGTCAATCATGTTGATTCAGTGCTAGTAGGAAATATGTCTCTTCAGTTGTGTGCTGCTTTTGAAGTACTGCCTAAAAATCAGTCTTGGGCTTCAAAGAGAGGGGATTATAGCCTTTATCCAGCAATTAATATGGCTGAAACTCAGAATGTCAGCACCTGATGACTATACAGGCTGGACAGTAGCCTAGTAGGGGTCCAGTCCCCCTCAAGAATTGGAATTTACAATAAAAATGAGCGCATAAATAATATAAATGATAATATATAAACTGAAATATTTTGGAAAGGGGCACAAAATTTTGAGTTTTGATGACCTGTCTATATTTTGACCCGTGGGGAAGAGTGGGAGTTATGGTGTCCCTTGACCTTTAACCTGCCTTATCCACCTAGATCATTTTAATCTCCCACCAACTGTTAAGCAGAAAAGAGTGCTATTAAAGAGAAAGCTATTCCTTTTGCCTTCTTACATAGATCAGATGACAACCTCTCCAAGTCCCTCCTCTCTGTCAGAGTTCAAGGGTTCAAAAATGATCAGAATATCAAGCAACAGAAAGCCAGCAGGACTGCTGCAAAAAGAGTTTAGGGACTTTATATTATGCAAAGGGGGTTAAAAACAAAAAAGGAGATAGATTCCATTATTTTGAAGTTTTACTCCCTGATTTTTTATTTTTTTTCAAATAAGTATTTTCATTACAGAAGATCATAGAACTTCTAATTTGAGGGGGAGAAAAATTCTTACATTATTATGATATGCTCCCAAACTTGTACCTACCTAATAATCTTGTCCATATTAATTCTTTATATGTAGTTCCTAAGGTTTAGGTCACATACACATGAATTCATCAATAACGCTGTACTGTAAATAAAATGAACACTTAAAGCTCTAGCTCTAGTCAATGTGTAAGGGGAAATAAAGTAAAATAAGATAAAATGAAATTAAATACATTGGAGCATGCAGTCTTTTACTTCATAACCATCCTCAGATGGCATTTCCACAATGCCACATATAGCACCCTATTCCTCAGGGAACACCCAAGCTTTCTACTGTTCCTCATTCTTAACCATAGATATTCATTATAACACGTTTCTTCCCAGAAATTCCACTTGCTTTGAAGAAAATATCCTCTGAGTGCCTATGCTTAATGTACTTAGGGAAAAGCAACTCTATATCATGACAAGCTAAACAATATGGTTCTTTAATAAAGAATGTGCGATATTAAATGCAGAGTTCTTATTTCAAAATGGTAAAAAATCAGTTTGAGGGAAGGAATATAATTGCTCAACATAATATAAATGGAATGGGTGCAAGCTGAATGTAATTTTTAACAGAGCCCCACTTTCTAAATATACATATAATGTGTTTGTGTGCCTGTGTACAGAGACATGATAAACAATAGAATTTAGAAAACTGAGTTAGATTTTGGCTTTTGCATTAGGTCCTTCATATCCTGTGTAGCCTAAACCGCTTAACAATGTTTCCATTGTACTTAACTAAATACAGTAATGGTGGTGCAACAACACAATGGCCTGTGCTCTGCCTTGACAGCCGAGCCTGGCGTGTGACAGCCATTTTTGGCTGGGAAGGAGGCTTAGCCAATCTCTTTTCACAAAAGTGCCACAGCGATCTTGCCTAGACAGGCAGCAGGGACAGGAGAAAGGGATTTTGGATTAACATCTCATCTCATGAAGGACGGCACCTCAAACAGTTCAACACCTCCCCGGTGTTGCACTGCCATGTCAGCATTAAGAATCAGCCCAAGTCCTGGTGGGAGACTTAAACTCGTGACCTTCTAGGCAAGAGGTAAGAGCACTGCTGGCTGAGCCACACTGTCATTATTGATATGTGCTTGCGTGGGCTGACATCAGTGTTGACTACAGTTTGACCTGAGAGTGGAAAATTGATGCCCCCACAGATTTTAGAAGTAACTCCATCTTGCAGAAAAGCTTAAGGCTTTTTCCCTATTGGAATTTACGTCTTCTACAAGAGAGCTGCAGTTTCCAGCAGATGCCTAATCTCTAAATATTGACTTCCTAAACACCTTAAAGGAGTTCGAATACCTTTCAGATATATCTGGGTTCACAGTATTTAAATTAATATTTTTTAGTTTAGCTTATAGTGTTTTCCAGGTAGAATGCATTTTTATAGCAAAGTTCCTGGTGGAGGAGGGAATACTGCTATAGTATTTCCAATAATTAAGATTATATATATATTTACGTTTTACAAGATAGTGAAATACCTTTAAGGCACCTTGCACCTATATAAGCATGGGTATTTCTCAAGGACACTTTAGTATCAGTAGATAAGATACAAAAAGGGGTAAGAAAAGCGTTCAACTGGTATCATGTGCTACGCACAGCAAAGGAAATCCCCTTGGGGAATGTCTTCATTACATTACAACATACATAAATTTGATAGGGAAGAAATTATCCATCTCAATTCTGCTTCTGCTGAAGTTGCCATTACCAAATTAGACAGTTGATGATTGCAGACTTGGACCCAGTCACTGAAGACTCATTCCAATTTGACAGTGATGCTAACCCTATTTAGCAGATGTTAAAATTTAAGCATCTGAAGACTATCTAGATTTGCAAAGTGATGATATAAAAAGGAATTTTCTAGGGCTGAGGCACATCGTGGGTATAGACAAACTTTGGAATAAATCCTTAGCTAGTAGTCCAGACAGGTTTAGATATACAGTTTGATTTTTTTTTTTTATAAAAACTTAGAATTGGTGCTTATCCCAAGCTGCTAGCACCACACTAAATTTAATTTAGAAGCACAAATCATAGCAGAAAGTGAAACTCTGCCAGATACTAGCAATAACAGTGCCAGCTAATTCTTATACATAAAAGAATCTCTCATTTTCAGCATATATCTCAGGGCAATCATACGTTCCTAAAGGTACACTGAAAAGATGAACCAGTGATTTGACAGTGGGTAATATCCAGCAGCCTTGTTTAATCAGATTTTAGCCTTCAAATCCTGCAAAGTCAGCTGGTTTCACGAGTTTCTGATTGCTTCGAAATCAGAGAGTGAAACAATGAATTAGAGCCGATCACCTACAGCTCTAATTCAGGACCAAACACTGGCAGTAAATATTCCAGAATGGGAACGTGAATACAAGCCTCAGCCTCATTTCTCCAGCCTAGATAGGAGGAGTTGAACTGTAACATCTTTTTTTCTATCTGTTCTCCTTTTTTTGTACAATATCTTTGCTTGTTTATTAAAATGTTCACTGCTGTGATCCTGTTTTTTACGTGGGGAGTTGAGTGGATTTAAGATGACACCTAGCTGTATAAATCTTATATTTACTATTCCTTCTGTAAAGATGTGCCTGGCTGACCAAAAATAACTTTTATAAGCCAAGAAAAAGTAGTGAAAAGGCAGGGGGAGGGAGACCAAGGAGTATGTGTTCGGCACAATGTGGTAGATTTACAGGCTGTGGTGTGGGAGCTGAGTCTCTTCCTCAGGAAGCCACAGTCCTGGAGAACAGTCCTGTAACCTGGAACTCTCACTGCTGGATTCTGTGCTCTTACCCAAATGTCATTTCAGTTGTTCAAGTGACGTTATCCTTAATCAGACAGATTTAAACCATAATCACACTGAAGACTTTTTACTGAGATTTTTGTCCCAATAAAAACTGAAAAAGTCTTTGTGACAAATGACCTGAACGGATTTTGAGATCTTAATCTTTGTAAGGATTCCATAAATTCATTTTGGATAGATGTAAATTGTATATATGAAGCTAAAGAGTCCTGACCTGCAGTCCTTAGTTCATTGATATGGTTTGCTTCTTGTAAATGGATTCTTCTTCTCTGGGATTCATAGGCCAACTCTATTATTATTATTATTATTATTATTATCATTATCATTATCATTATCATTATCATTATCATTATTATTATGTCAATTGTATTATTATTATTAATATTATTATTGTCATCATCATCATCATCATCATTATATAAAAGCTATTCACATCCATGATTGTATGGATTAATGTACAAGGGTCTTTGTTCTTAGAAGTGGTTCCCTTCAAGTTTGTCAGAAATAATAACAGGAAACAGCTTTTATATATTTCCCAAAACAAAAGCTCCAAAAATGGACATCAAGCAAAATATTAAAGTAGATATCTCGGATATTTTATTTATACCAGTGCTTGTAACTCAAGGCAATTGAACTCCTCCTCTTAGCATAGCATTTTTTTCTGGACATTTTCTTTCCACATCTCCAAAGTGCAGGTCTACAACTCTGGCACTGCTTTGGGATATGGAATATCTACATCTTTCTGAGTGCAGGAACTCGACACCAGGAATCACACCACACCTCATCATCAAGAGCTGACAACTTGGGTGAAGTCCTTCTGTAAGCTAAGATCCCTGAAATCCATCTACCCTTGCTGAAAGGCAACAACCTGAGAGGCAGCAGCCTCCAGCAGCATAATCTTCCCCATATTCTGTGCCAGCCTTATTCTGATTTTGTCCTCTACACCAGACTAGCTCCAAAACCTCACCTTTCTCTTCAGCTGTCCCTGCCCTCCCCCAACACCTCACCAGGCCAAACCTTCCCATCAAATTCACACATCTGCCCAAATCCATCTAGGGCACCTTCTCTTCACTTATTTTGTAGCTCACTTCCACCTGGTACTGTCTCTATCTGTACACCTTTATCTTCCACACTGCTTCTGCCATTACCACTACCTCTGTGCTGGAGGTCTTTCAAGTCGGAGCCAATTGCTATGGTTACAGGCAATCTGCTGTATGTTTCATCTCCAGGAGCTGTAAATGAGGGAGTTTTAACAGCATTTGAGTAAGCACTGCCTCTTCCTTGCATGAAGAACACAGCCCCACTCAAATTCATCTATCCACTAGTTGCTGTTGCATCATATATATTATACTAATTCTATCTAGATGTAGAGATTGACAATGAGCCCACATCTTGTGAGAAACAACAGCTACAGCACTTTTATTTTATGATCTTTTTCATTTTAATGGCATACAGCTACCATTTCAGCCACACCTTTCTGGTTTGTGTACACAAGCTCTGACTATGACTGAAGTATGAAGGACAAAAAGATTTTATCGTATTCGTATCTATATATAGTTCTGTAAAATGTTAATGAAATAGAATATACACACTCTGCAGCCTGAAAACAAACCCCACAATAAAAATTACACGGTGTGTTCATTCTTTGTGCCTTAAGAAAATATTATTGGTAGTCCTGAAGTTTTAGTATCATTGAGATACTAAGTTCATAGCAATTGAGAATCAACTGAAATATAATCTTAAACACCGGTCATTCCATTCTAATTGTGTGTGTGTGTGTGTGCGTGTTTGTAATAAAGATGACAGTGAAGGCATTACAACTCTGAATTTGGATCTATTTGTGCCAGTCTAAAAGATGAAGAAAACAGATAATATTAGTATTTTAATGTTTTAACAGGTGAAAATCACACTAGCTAGAAAAACTGTTTTCATAAATGCAAATGCAAAACATGCCAAGAACTGATAGTTCGATACTGCTACAATTCTGCATCAGAATCTGAAAATCTGATAAAAACAGTTTGCCTGATTTTATTTCACAAGGAATCCAGCCACAAACTCTTCCCATGATTCTGTGTAAAAAAAAAATCTGCCGATCTCTCATAAACCTCAGTGGAATCAGGATGATCCCCACACTGATTTTCACACTTTCAGCTCAGCCCAGGTGTCAACAGAGTAAATTCTGGTCTGTCCATCCCTCAGATAAAATATTTAGCTGCTCCTGCCAGACTAGAGGCGCACAGAGGGCCTCCAGGCCTGAATGATTGTGAGCAGCCAAACCAAGAGGTCCTGACTGAGGAGCAGCCTTGGCCAGGCCAGAGCACGTGGCTTCAGCGCACATCCACACCTCTGGGAGCTGGTGGAGACTGCAGGTCAGCACTGACACATCCGCTCTCATTAATTAGTCAGGCGAGTTCCTATTTTACACAGCAGTTGCACTGGATATTCTCTTCTGGTTTCTTACTCTACGACACCACAATCCCTGCGCTGTCGGGAGCTGCAGCTCGTGTCTCTGTGTGTCAGAACACAGCCCAGTGCAAAGCCTGCTTCCTGCGTCCCAGCGCTGCCTGCAGGTGAGGGGATGCTCATGGAAAGCTCATTCCATGCTGCCTTTGGCTGCTTCCATTCCTCCCACACAGGCTGTGTGAGGCCCCTCATCAGGGCTGCCCACCAGGAGGGAGCTCTTTCCTGGAGACAGGCTACAAAAATGCCCTCTGACAGACACCATTCACTCCCTTGTCCTCCATCCTCTACTGCTCCTCACCCAGCTGGTGATGCAATCTAGTGCAGTGTGAAACTGGAACAATCGATGGGAAAACAATTCTCATTTGTAATAGCAGCACCATATTTAGATTTGGTATAATGCAAAAATAAAACAAAGTTGGGTCTGAATTTGGCTTTCTGTCTGTAATATCTTACAAAGGGATAGAGACAGTTGAATGAAATCAATATATCCTTTAGGCAAATGACTTTCCCTTCCAAGAATAAATCTCTACAAAAATAAGATTAAGGGAGTCATTTCAGGGCCCCAAAAAGAACATGATCCATAAATACAATAATTATTTGATTATATATTTTAATAAACTCTCTTCCAATTGGCAATGTGGCCTTTTAAATCCCTCCTTCTTTGGAGTTTAATTACTCATCATTCACCCCTGACATTGCTGTGAGTAGCACATTGACAAAGCTATTACGTACACACCAAATTCCTGGAACTGGCAGTACAAAGCTGACCTTGAAAGGAGATGAACTTAGAACAGCAGAAATGCATCTGTAATGCACCACAGTACACAGTGCAGGACATGCAAGGGGAGCACCTGCTGAGCCCCTCAGCTCAGCACCTCGTTCTGGCAGCCCTGTGTGTCCCAGCAGAAGGGCCCTGAGCAGGACAGACACACTCGGTTCAGGCTGCAGCCTTTGCCCACAAAGCCAATGTGGCGCTTTGTTTTGTTATGGCTACAGGAGTAGAACAACTACAGTGAAAGTCTTGGTGTACCTGACAACAAATAAATGCCCTCATCACCTCCAAATCTGTGTTTGTTCATCAAGTTAAATAAGGTGTGAGAAGGTTTTCAGCATGAATTTCTCAGAGGGGTTTGGAAATTTTCACCTAAAAATCTTAGGCCTGTTTTTTTTTTTGGTTTTCTTTTTTAACGTCAATTGACTCCCGCTTTTAAATTTATGGAGCATTTCACACTGTTTTCTGCTGTGGTCGTCATCAGGTCTTGGCCACTGGATCCTGAGGAAGCAAGGCATGAATGGCAGAAAACCCTGTGGCTGTCCTTACCTACAGAATGGCAAACACAGGCTGAGCTCTGTGCAAAGTCTTCTGGGCTGTCAAAGAAAAATTACAAAGGGTTCGCTTCTTTCAGTGAAGTAATATATTTCTGACTTAGCAAAAGTATTTTACTTAGCCACAATTGCATCATATCTGAAATTATTTTATGACCTGAGGCGTGCATAGCAGGCCCATCTGTTCTCTCATAGTGGCTCTGAGAGGACTGCCACCATTTCATTCAGTGTTTAAAAATGCCAAAAATGAAACAACTTCCATATTTGTTAATGAGATTCACCAGAAAAAGACCACCAACAAAAGAGAACACAAATACTCTCAGCCTGTATCTTTCCAAGCCAACATTTTAGCTTTTCAAATATAGCCACACAAACCCATGACAATTGTCACTAGAAAAGCAACTGAAATCCAGCTAGCAATGAAAGGAAAAGTGGCTGAAGGTTAGGAGCTATTTGGTAAACTACAGCTAGCTTTTACACTTGTGATTTTTAAGAACAAACCTTTCATTTTGAAATTCACAGTCTCTCCACCATTACAAGCCCCTTCAGGGCAATGATCTATCAAGTTCTGACTGTTTCAAACTGTTTGTGCTAGATTCAGCATCTATCACTCCTCATACTTGCTGCACATTTAGCCACAGAGCCAAGAAACAATAATTTTCAATTAAGAAACCTGGAGAAGACTTGGGGACTTGATTTATGGTGCATGACTAATTATCAAATAGCTAGCCTAATGAAAATTAAGCTGCTGGTTACTACAAAGATTTAACTTCATTTTCTTGAGAAGAAGCTGATATGACCCAGAATATAATTTACTGGAGTTTTATTATATATTTTAAAACAGGCAAAACAGCAGAAATTATCTAATTAAATTTTTAAATATGATTTAAAATTTTCTCATTTTTTTACATTGTACAGTGTAATGAAGATTGCTCATGTAAACTTATATCTGAATTAAAAGCTTTTTATTGCCTGAAGTTAAAGTGTTTCCTTTTGGATTATGATGAAAGAGATAGGAATATGAAGGGTGATATGACAGAAATTGCTTTTAAGGCTCAGTGCGTTTACAAGCAAAAAAGTCTATTCAGCACAGAGCTCATGCACAAAAACTAGGTCCAATACCTAGAGTATTTTATATGTAAAATACTGGTTAGATATTCTGTTTTAGAATTAGTTCTGGCAATCTTTATAAAATAAGTAGGATAATGCTCTATGATTCTTATTTATTTTTAACTGTTTGTGGGCAGGATTCACAACTTAAAGAAATCAGTGGACTTTCTTCTCTCACATATTTTCTTCCTGCTTATATCCGTCTGTTTCAGGTCTGCAATGGTCCAGCTCTGTGATTGTGAGGAGCATGCACTTATCTGAGCAGTCCCACTAGAAACCTCCACGGTGAAGAGGAAGGTTTGCAATCAGGCACTAGGAGCGAAGGTCAAGTCCTCTTAATTACTATTTCTGCAGTGAACTGTTGGATAGAAATGCACAACACCACACATTTAGTGTAGAGGCCAATAGGCCAATTGAGAAAGAATCCAGGTCCCTCCCATGGAGGAAGAGCCCCTAGGCGGTGTCCTTTTTATGGTAACAGTTTGGATCCCTCCCATGATGCTTTTCTGCCATATGTACATTTGTTGTACCCCATTGGTCCTTCCCCCTTGCTCTGCCCCTGAACCCTCAGCCGATTCGCCCTGATGCTCTGCCCCGCCCCCTGCTTTTCCCACATAATCCCTGCTCCCTCAGCCCTTCCCTGGAGTTCTGTGTACCTGGACCCCTTTAGGGATTGAAGAATAAAGATTCTCTCTGCAGAGCCCCATATGGTTCCTGTCCCTTATTCAGTGTCACCCGAAGATGGATTCACAGGAGAGCTGAAATCGCTCCGGCAAGGCGTGCCTGTGCGCCTGGGAGTGTCTTTCTAAAGATGCTTCTCCAGGAAGGTGGCAGCACTCTGCCACACACGCCCATGACAATTTAGGGTCTCCAATCATGCAAATATTACATTATTAAGCAGAAGGAATTAGCAACCTTTTAAGTAGCCAATTGCAAACAACTCTATAAGTCAGTAGTCACTACAATTTTTTACCCCACACATTCACATTAGCTTTCTCTGGTGTCCATGGATCTATGTAGAAAAGGGAAAATGAAAAAATAAATTCTTCAAATAACACTCTTTTGCAGAAGTTAAAAACTGAAGTTATTTTTTCCAAGGAAAACCAGATCTATTCCTGTGGAAGAAGCCAGCCTTAGTTTGATGTGTATCACTGCAAACAATTCTCCCTCTGCTCTGAGCCCTGAACACAGCACTCACAAGATTTGTTTTGTGCACTTAGGCAAAACAATGGGGAAAAAAATATCAAGGTGGAATGGCATAACCCCCTAGTTTAGAGCAGCTGGTAACAAGACTGCTCAGGATCGTCACTAAAGATGCGATTCACTGAAAGGGAGAAAAAAGGGAAGGAGGAAAGGATAACTTGATTTATTCAGGAAATTGGTTGTTTCTTCAGAAGGCCTTTATGGGGACCATCACTTCATGTTAGAAGACAGCTGGTAACCAGAAAGGGAGTGGGAATTAAATTAATTTCCTATCTAACTCTTTAAAGATCTGGGTTCTGTTCAAGTAGATGTACAGATACGTACAGAGAGCAACTGATGCTTTTCCTTCAGTTTCCCAGTTGCAAAAACAGCCTATAACAAGACTGCACGTTCTTAGTATTTTCCATACTGAGGCAGCACTAAATCCTGATTAGCTCCAGTTTGGCTGGGAAAATGCTACCTACACAAATTTCCTTGATGGTTTCAAGATCCTACATGCTTACGTCTGTGTTTACAGATTTTGCAAATCGAATGGGGGATTTTCTTACAGCAGGTTTGGTACAAGATGAGAGACACAACCCCAGACACTGAAGTCAAGTAACAATGCCTTGCACTAGTCCACAAGGGAGAAATCCCTCCCTTTCTCCCAAGGTGTTCTCCACTGTCCCTCTGAATTACTTGGACTGGCACTGGAAGAGCACGTTGTCTTTGCTCTCCTAAACCCATTGTGTTGAACTGCTGTGTGCTGTTAAACAGCTACCACAATTCATCCCTGGCCTAGCCATACTTCAATAGTGGGTAAGTGATTCATGCATCTATGGACTCTAAAGTTTGTAAAGCACTTCATGATCCTTTGACAAAAAGCTGCTACATCACTGTAATTTATTAGCAGAGTGTGTTAAGTCTTGGTGACAATACCCTCCGAGGTAATGCAGCTCAGACTATTAGGCTGAAATGGTCTTGAGAAGTTTACACACAAAACTAAATGTGTAAAAGCTTCCTCTGTTTGCAGTATGGGGCCACTGTTTGTCCACAAAAAGACTTCCTTGTCATGGTTGTTTCTTTAGGTTGCATGGCATTTAGGAGATGGAAATAAACATATATCCAGAGCCTTCCTTACACAGTGTTGCAGTGCAATGGAAGCGGTTGCTGCACCCAGTACAAGAATATTATCTGATTTAAAATGAGGGGAAGGTCTGTGCACTCATGCATTGTTCAAACTATCAACAAAAATGCTGAGCACCTTTGTTCAAAACTTCCTTTTGTCTCCCGATTTACTGCTGTCATCAAATTTTCAAATAAGGCCTTATAAAAAATATTCTGCTTCAAGTGAAACCACTTCCTGTGGGGAGATAAAAATACAGAAAAACAGGGAATAAGAAAAAAATTCTTGCAGTCTATTTCAGGTCTAGGATGCAACATTCATATATCCATGCTACCATTGTGGAGCTTCATGTAATCTTAGCCACCTGGTCAATGGTAGATAAAATAAAACACTGTACCCAGGGAGACAATCCTTACACATACGAGTTTTCTGCACGCAGTATGAGTTTTCTGTATCTGTAAGATGTTGGAAATTTATTGGAAGAAGAGAAGAAAGTTTATCTGTACATTAAAAGATATATGGACCTTTGTTATGGAGACCTTTCAACTAAAATTTGGAAAATGTTCTATTTTCTTTTCCCACAAAAATGTTATAGTTCTGGGCCCTCTCTCTATCCATTGCTGCTAACATGCAATGTCCTCTGATTTCAATTACAGATTCATATTCCAAATAGCAAGTTAGATGATCTGAGACAAAGAGGAGAGTTGCAGTCATTTGGCTTGACCTATATAGCTCAGGCCATGGCTGAGGTACATGGCACTGAATGTCATGGGGACATGGTTATCTGGGCCTCAGGTCTCTCACTGTCACTGCCTTCCAAGGCACATTTTGACATCCTGGAAATCTTTGGTCCTAGATATGAGAACTGGCATCCAGTCACCTTAAAATTCATGCTGTCAAGCTGTCATTTTCTCCAGAACAAGTCAAGGACTGATACGTACACGCACTCCCTGAGTCACCACCTCTCTGCTCCAACTGGAGGTTCGACTCAAGAGCAGGTTCATCGTTTCCCAGGTTTACACAGTGGTGTGGTTTTCTCTGTAAAACCAGCAGCATTCAGTTAGATGCATCATGGAGTATTATATCTTAGAAACTACCAGTAGATTTTTAAACTCCACAAAAGGACCATAGGGAGTTTGACTCCTTTTTTATTCTTTTGCCCCATTGACCTTTTCTTATTGACATTGGCTTCTGGTATAGGAATCTAATCCAAACTCTGTACCTTTTGGAGCTACTATACCCTAACAAGCAGAGATGCTGGGGGAGTAGACAATGTCTGATGTTATCTAGGAAATGTCTTGTGTGTTTCTCCTTTAAAGCAGTGAGACCCAATCTCTGCTTCTCACTGGGAGAAGTACTGGGAAAGAGCAGTGTCTTCCAGTTTTCTCAACTGCTAGTGCAATGCTTAGTAGTAATCAGTGCAGGAATGAGAGGAGATGGAAACAATGGAAGAGAAAGTACCAGCAAAACAAGGCTTACTTGAGATTTGAATAAATTAGCTGCTGATGGAGGGAGATGGAGCAGATGGTCAGTCAGAGCAACCTAAGCCCAGGCAGTCCTATGAAAAGCAGCACAAAGCCAAGCAGGCAGCTCGCAGAGGAGGGCCAGCTCAGGCATCCAGGGCTGGAGAGACTGGCACCATCCAGTGCTGGGATAGGCAGGTATCCCAAAGCCCACCAAAAAGAAAACACACAGCCTAAAGTAAACCCTCGGGCAGACTGCTAAGAAAAACAACTAGAAAGCCAGCTAAGTATCCACAGCTGTTCAGGCAAAACAAACTCTTAACTATGCACCCACTACAAGATTCGCCTCAAAAAAACAAGGAATGGAGCATCTTATTTGTGCTTTAATCCCTGTTGGACTGAGAGGCCAGATCAGTTAAGAATCCGTGCTTTGGTATGGTTATACAGGTTGGAACAGCTGAAAGAAAACAAGTTCAGCAGTCTCAGATCATTTCCCAAAGGGCCTCTCATGCCACTGCTGGCAAGAGCTGCCTTTCTCCTTGGCAGCCACAGCCAAGACAAGGACAGAGTGGGTCTGGAGGTTGCCCACATTTTGCAGGATAATATTTGTTAGCTCAGAGGACACTGCAGAGATAATAAAGTGGGATTTGTTTTTACTGTTGCCCAGCCTGAGTTAAGGCAGGACTACAACGTGCTGGCAATTGCTTTAGCTGCCCCTTTTAAAAGCACAAACCCAAATCAGATTTCGCATTTCATTTTATTTTTATACAGGACATTGCTACATGAAGCACTAAATATGTTCTGTGCTTTGCATGAAAAATTCAGTGAATGTCATCTTTACCCCTTGCAAGCACAGAGTTCATATTCAAAGAAACTTCATGAGAAGTGTGAAGGCAGATGCTTTTCTTTAAGGTCCCTTACTAACTTTTAGATCAAAATGCAGCAGATAAGTGTCTCCCACTAAATAAAACAAGTCATGGATTCAGGAAAAAAATTTTAAGTATGGTTGTAAAAACATAGTGTTTATAGAGAAACTCAGTTTACTTTCTAAAATGCTTAAATTTTTAAAAGAAATATGATTACTCTCAATTTTCCCTAGATTATGGACCCAAAGGTATTGCTAATTCCAGGTGTATTCAAACTTAACAGCTGCTGCTTCTTGATATGAGCAGCATGCTTTCCCACTCCTCAGACTACTGAACTATACAAAGTTTATGCTTTAGACAGAAAGGCCATAACAAGCTGACCTAGGATAAGGTCCAAATGCAGCTCCTAACATGGATCACCGGAGAATTCTCAGCAGATTCTGATAGACAAAGTCTTATCAGGGTTTCCCTATAGTGGAGTATCCAACAAAGGAAATCAGTAATTTCAAGAGTTTTTCTCCCTGCTTGTTGCTGCTTCCTGTTAGGAGATATATCAGATCTCAGATAAAAGTGTTAGTAAGCCTGAATAACCTTTACAGGAAATGTAAAGTCATCCTGCCTCCAGCTCTGGACCACATAAGGCAGAAGGGATTTATCTGCTTAACAGCCATATATACCTACATCCTTGTATATGTGGCTTTTATTCCATATTTGATTTAAAGCACAAGTTAATTCTAGAGAGTCTGTATTTTCTCTGCAGTTAAAGCAAAACTTGCTGAAAACAAAACAATGCAAACAAAGTAGAAAAATATCATAATAGTGTAACTATGGAAAGCTGAATCATCAGCAGTGTTCTCATATTTTATTGTGATTTTTCAAAGTGCTAAGTTTCTCTATTAGAAAGACATGGAGATCTAGTTTTACAGCATATTTGAAACACAGAGAAAAATGTTACATGCTGGGCAATGAAATTGAATTTTTTTTTATTCTTGAAAGAATATGCCCATTTTGTTCGGTTCTGCCATATTTTTAAGTAAAAAAACAATAGGAATCTACAAAAATATTTTGGTAAAATTCGTGAATATCTGCAGGGGTTCTGGAACTAGAAGTGATATTTCTTCCAACCTTCATACAAGTAACTCATCTGCTAGCCCCATTTATTTAGCACAAATGAAATAATAAGGCAGAGACACAGAAAACTGTTTCTATGCTCATACAATACTTCTCACTTGTTATAGGTCAGTTAATACAAACCAGGCACTTTTTGTGTTAAGGATTGAAGTGATGGAGCAGCTATGTGTGCTTGTGGCTAAATATTTTCAAAAGGCAGTCCCTGATGAGATTTTGCTGTGCCATTAAAAGGAGCTGTGTCCTGAAGAGTATGTTTGGGCAAGGCAGGTGAGCCTTAGGGAGGCAAAGGCAGGGCTGAGTAAACCAGAGCAGAACAGAGGCTTTGACCCTGGGATGGCTCCCAGTAATGCAGCCAGGTGCCAGGATTACAGCTGGCAAGGTAATTCTCCCAAACCCACAAAGATCAACAAACAGGGCTCACAATCTGCAGCTGGGTATTTTCTTAATGAAAAAATGAAGGTCAGTGCTTCTTTTTCACAAGCCAGATATTAAACAATCTGTATAGAAGCTCTACTAATGATTTCAAGAGAAATGTGGCAGTAAAACAGAGAAGACCTTAGGCCACCTTTTGCAAACAATGTGTTTTGGGTTTTGAGAAGATAGAAATTATGGGGTAATCTTGCATCTTGATTATTCAAAAAGAAGCTGACTTTATCTACATTTTAGTTTAAAACACGTATTATCCTGCCAAAATCCAAAGTCATTCCAAATACGTTTGTTAAAGCAATCTTGAATATGTTACATAATTTTAATTTTGAGTATTAGTTTCCCCTTTTCTCCAAATTTCTCTAAATTAGCCTTCTGATTTATTCTGTCTCCTTCACATAACTCAGGTGAAACATTTCTTGAAGAAGCCACATGATTAGCATAACCTACAATGGATGGGATGAAGCTTTACAGCTATTAAGAAGATAAATTTGGGTAAGGACACTAAGAAAATATCACTACACCTAAGGTGGACTGGGAAATAGAAAGTCAAAGGTTAAATGTCCTTCAGTATGGTTACAGTAAAGAGAATATGCTTTTTTCAGGGTGTTTTAGATTGGTTTAATGGATGAAAAAATTAAGAGTGATTTACCCTCCCCACCTCAGCTCCACCTACAATGTAGTGCAAATTACACAATGCAGTATAAATTAAAAATATATAATTTTTTCTTTGGTTTCTCAAGCTTCCAGTTTCTAGCAAAAACTAATATTAACATACCATCATCCATAAAGACTGCACCATGCTGTGCTAGGTTTGTTTTTGTCACATCCCACCTTAAATTGCAAACCACTTTTGAGAGCAGCCTTGCTAATTCATTTTCAGCAGGTCATTTTAGGACCAAAGAGAGATTTGGCTTTTGCTTCTGAAAATTACATGTGAACATAATGCCATACAAATAATGAAAAATGTAAATATTCACCATTTGCTGGAATATCCTCAGGTCAACCAAACTCTTGCTGCTTTGTGATTAGTGGTCTATTAATGTGCACTGTGGCTGTATCCTCTTGCTTTCCTATGGTGACATTATAAGCCTATTAAATGACTAAGGATATACATAAATGTTGGGGGTGGAGGAGGAAAGCATTAAAACATAAAGAGGAATAAACTTCTTTGCTTTTTCGGGTTTTGCTGCTGTTCTTAGTAACGATGCCTATTTACTTCTTCTCAGTGTAGCTCACGTCCCTCACTCTTCAGCGACTTCTCAGGGCAGTCAGAACAAGAATCCATTGCAGCAAATCTTGTCTGCTGGTCTGGCTACACTCTTTGGCCAGGGAACCAAGTTCTGCCAGGAACTGATCATAGAGGGAAACAGAGGTCTGCTCTATGCCTGAGAGTGCCTGAGACCTCTTTCTTTTCCATGTAGCACCACACAGATCTCCTGGGTTGGTGGAAAATGTTGGATTCTGATCTGCACTTCAGCCCTTTAGCGGGCCTGGTCGTCTGCAATACGCTACCACCATGATGACACCATCACTGACCTCCCTTCTCCCCCTGACCCTCCAACTCTCACCCAGTGTGTTGCCCATCCCACAGAGGATATCCGCTCATCTGGCACATGGCTCCTCATCAAGGCAACCCCTGGCCTGCTGCTCCTCTTGGAGTGTTTGTATGAATCCATCACACCTGCAAAACCTCCCCCTCATGCCGCAGCTATTCCAGCAACAGTGAGGTTCTGTGCCTGCACACAAGGCTCTGGTTCCTCCCGTCTGACTAACACACTCTGGGCACTCAATTTCTTTCTAAAAGCACTCTTCAGTGGACCAGTCATGATTTTTCTATAGGGTTTCACTGTAACTCGCTCATTAAGGCCTTGGGATTTGATGCTGGACAGTGCAGCAGGGGGAGGTATCATTGAGACTGTTCTTCCTAGTTCCTCTCCAGGAAAGCCACAAGCAAAGTCCAAAGCTCCCATTCCAAGAAAGAGTCCTGGCAGGTGGCAATTTCAAAGTAACCGTGCATTTTGTAAATGTACGAAAGTAAATCTTTGTGAAGTAAAGTAAGAGTAAAAAGGCAAAGTAAATCTTTGCCATTTTGGCTGGTATCTGAGCAGTAGTTTTCTCTGTGTCCCTGGGAGGCATAAAAAACTAAGCATGCAAATGGAAACCAGAATATGATCACTTCTAATTTATGAAATCTGAGTTATTATAAACAATGCACATTTCCCATTAATCTCATAGAAAATATGTTTTGTGTTAGAAAAGCAGAGTAATTCACAGTTTCCGGGGCAGCAAATTTATTAAATTGAAATATAATTTGAATTCCTGTAGGGTTAACAGATATAATTTTCACAATTCATTTAGCTAAAGTCACATTTTCTTCTTTTAACTCTCTTATTGGATGACTAAATTATGATGTATATTAAGTTAACCTTTAATCACTAAAAGCCGTGTTCAGACACTACTACTCTGCAAATATTAGCCAGGAGCAAGAGCTTTGTTCTTGTTAGGTGTGACCTTTGTGTGGGAAGAAGCCTCTTCCATAACAGTGGCATGCCATGCATTTTAGGCAAGCAAGGGTTTGCCCTTATATAGCCTTGGAAATACCTAAATACAGCACTGTGCTATGAATCTGCTTGGAAGGGAAACCTCAAACTCCCAGCTTGGAAATCCTGTCTTTCATCCGTCATACCCTAGTAAAGGCGAGCATCTTTTCAGGCCCTCCCTTCCATAATGTGGAAGGTATTTATTAGATTTTTCCAAATTAATCCAGCCCAGAGATGGTTTAATAGTGTCATATTCTGCTAATTACACAGTCTTAACATTCAATGTTGCTGGCTGTGAAATCTACCCAGCCTCAACATCTCCATTTGATGGACTTGATATTTTGGCTGCTGCTGTTCAGACCCATCTGCTTGAATGGCATTATGCCCACTCATCAATTGGCTGGACCTTTTCATTACAATATAGATGTCTATCATTTATGAGTTTATGCTGGTTTTCCAGCTAGCACTAGACTCAACAGCTATGTAGCGAGTGCTTCATGGAAAGAAAAAGGCACACATAGTGACACAAACCACTGAAATATGGTTTCATTAACAATGAAGATAATACAGTTGAGGTAGATGTATATTTACATCATTCATTGGGAACAATTGATCAGCTGCATTTATCCCTTATTCTTTATGTTTTGAAAGAAAATTTATGCACAGGCAATTTTTCCCCCAGTCTGTTCTTCTCTGAGTCAGCGGTAAATCTGTAAGCAAGTGCCGAGCTTTCAAAGTTCAGCCGCTGGGTATTTGTATCTGTTTCATCATGGGGTTTTTTAATTCACATTCAGCTGTTTGCAGAGGCAGACTGCAAGAGGGGAACTTGTAAAAATGAATAAATAATTAATGTCTAATAATGAGTAATTTGTTACGAGGAATGATCTTCAGGCCAGTATGTGAGAATTTGGGCCTCCAGCTAAAGAGTATTTGTTCCTGAATGTTGCCTTCAGGAAAATCCCTCCTGAATAAGCATTCACAGGCAAAAAGAGAGATGACTGTAGACAAACGACACAGCCACTTGGGACTTTAATTCAAGTTTATGAACTTCATTAAAGACAATTTACAACATCTGTGGATATTTTCAGTGTTTTTGCAGAATTCATTTTACTTTATTTAAAAATAGACACCATTTTTCTAAATGAAGGATCAAAATTTTCTATCAACATCATATGTTAAGTGCTAACCAAATATAAGTCTGAAGACAAAATGTTGATATGGAATAAACTAATAAAATAAAAGCAACCAGACAGATATTATTACTGAGATTATTTTAGATGCTCCTGCACTATTTTTAGTGGTGACATCATTCAAGAGCCTTCAAATAGCTTTTTTCTCCCCTTTCTGTTACCTGACAAAATAGCAGAACCAGGAAAGAAATTTCAGACAAGCAGTGTCTGCTTTGTATCACTAATTTAACAAAATCATTTCAAGCACATTTTAAGATAGACAGTCCCACTCAAAAATTTTTTTTGAGGAAATGTCACTATATATACAAGGGAAGACTATATGAAAAATCAAAATATGGGGCAGGAAAAGAACTTCTGAATAGTGATCCAGTTCCTTCCAGGTTTGTCAACAGCAGTATGCTAGCATTTTGTTTCCTTGGGTTTTAGAGCCTGCTGTTATCCCTGGCATTCATGGAGAAATCCAGCCTTGACAGCTTTCGTGTCACCAGATAGGTCTGCTCAGTAACCAAGCCTCTCGTCTTATCCTTTTCTCTCTCTCTCTCTTTTTTTTTTCTCTTCACACCAACACACGTAACACATTTTAGGCATTCAGCACTTCCTTGGCAGTTTTTTATGGAAGGCCCCGCGCTGGGGCGACGGACAAAGCCGCGGCGCGCGGTGCCAGGGCAGCTCGCTGCCGCGGGTGCCAGCAGGTGCACCCCGCTCACAGACACGGCAGCCGTGGTGTCCGTCCTCCCGTGGCAAAGCCACCCGGTTCCCAGCCGATGTGCTGGGCGGTACTTGTGCTTGCAGCTGGTCGGACACTGTCAGCTGTTACCTCGTGCGTGTGTGTGGCAGGAGGAATGCACACGCTCGCTTTGCTCTCTCTGCCCCCAGCACAGGCACGGGCAGGACGTGGGCTGTTCTTTGCTGTAACTCCCCAGGAGCTCTGTCAGAGTGCACTGAAACTATTTCATAGCCGTTTACAGACTGATCTTCAGGCTGGGGAGTTTTCACCAAGGCTGCGTTTTGTGAGCTGCAGCCAGGGAATTATCCTTACCCCAGTCTGAAAGTCAGTCTTGAGCTGTCACAGAATTCCAGAAGTGCTGGTTTTAGGGAAGAGTTTGTCTAAAAGTGATGACACTGTCTCCTCTGGAAAGTCCTCTTTGCGCTGAGATACTACTGAAGAAGGAGCACTGATTTCTTGCTTACACTTAATCAGACTTGTTGACATTTAGATGGAGAAAAAAAAGTGGCTCCCCTGAATACATTAATGGTGTAGAAAAGAAAGATATAGATTACATGGGCCCTCTATAGAAGCAAATCTTGCATGAAATTCTTGTCATTTGATTAATATCTCAAATCAAAAGTCTTACCACATTGCAATCTGGGAATCAAGCCAGCTAAGAAACTAAAGCATATATTTTCAGTATAACTGTGTTCATAATGACAGGACCACATGGTCACAGCTTCAAATTAAATAAAATCTGTCCATTACTGTCCTTTTTCTAGGACACCAGGCAGTACATTTAAAAACAAGGCAAACCACATCTGCTTGTAGGAAGAAAGATACTCTTTTAGAGACCTGGTGATAGACACCTGTACAGTGCTGGAAGTTGGAGTACAGTGAGGTTCCTTTGGGATTTCCACTGGTGGGGCAGGGGAAGAATGACTTCCAATAATTTTTCTCTTCTGAAAACTTTGAACCTTTTTTAACCACGTTTTTTTTTAAATGGATGTGTTAGACTATCTTACTGTCAAAACCCAGTCTCATCAACTTATCACATACCTGTGCAACACTGCACGAAACCTGTACAACACCTTCCTAATTAACACCCCATCTCTAAGTATTCTCCTTGCTGCTGGGCCTGTAGTTACTATAGCCTTCTTTTGCTGTTGCCCAAAGCACTCTCCTATTTCTTTATATATCAAACCTCATGCAGTTTGGCACCATTAATGAGGATATTATTTAAGCACTGCCCCAGGAACAGAGAAAAAGAGAAGCTGCAAATCTCTGCTCCCTCTCCCTCTGCACACTCACTCCAGCAATAGCCCCTGCCCAGCAGCCGCAATTCTGGGCAGCCCAGGTTCATATGTTGAGGTTTGTGCTGAGGCTGTTCAAACACAAAAGGATGCTCCTTTCTGAAAAGCAGTTATCCTGCTCATAATCACAGCAAACTTGGAATTTCTTTCATGTTCTCCTAGTGGTGTTTTATTCTAGCAGGAATTAATTCAGTAACTCAGAGAGCTGTACTGAGAACAACAAGGGGTGCATTTGAAATACCAAAACCCTAGAATTTAAATTATTTTGCAAATATTGGCCTGCATAGAGAAAAAAACATTGCTTTAAGTAAACATTGCAAAAGGAGACAAACCTGGACATTATGGGATCTTTTTGCTTATTTAACTTTATATAAAGTATGAAAATTAATGTGACATGGATAACTTGTTCCCTCCAGAAGGTGCTTTACAAGACATGGATTCTATATGATATTGCTGTTGCTATAGTAACTCTCTTTTACAGCATAGCAAATACTCATACAAAACCCTTTGACTTTCAGTAAGAAAATTTACATTCTCAAAATGTTTTCAAATAAACTTTATGACCTAAAAATAATAGATTCATTGTCCTTCCCTTCTCCCATCCCTATCAGATAGATATAAGCAATTAAAATTATGCTTCCTTGGTCAAAGACTTATTCTGTGATCAAAACAGTGATTTCATCTCACAGTTATATTTTATGCAATCCGGTAACTTTGAGTATATTCTAGTGAAGTTTCATATGTTAACTACTTAATAGATTTCCCTCTTTTTTTCCCTTTCCCTTTGTTTGTTTGGGGTTTTTTTTGTTTTGTTTTAGTTTGGGGTTTTTTTTCTTTGTTTAAAGGTGATTAATTACTCAAATATAGTGTGAACCATTCACTTAATACATGGTGTGTAAGCTCAGTCCTTTTTATCTTCCCTGTTTTGAACACCCAACTGGCCAGTTTTACCCCACTGTACTAATGC
>WAAG01008427.1:1181-24444 GCA_013390105.1 Tichodroma muraria | reverse complement strand
CTTTCATTTAAGTAGTTATTTGGTGTGTGGGATACTATGCTAAAATACTTTGAATCAGTGGTTTTTGTAAGGCCCCCAGCTGCTCTGTCTGCAGCACCCAGTAACTCTTCTGATCACATTGGAAAGACTTTGCTAATGTTGGGTATGCTTGGGAGGAGTGATTATTTAGATAGAAGAAATGAAAATAGAGAAAGGATTCTTTTTAGGGAAAGGCACTGACTGCAAAGGACAACTGGAGTGTGTATTATGTGTCTGTCCATTTCTTGTCCATCATTTTGCTTCTGCCATGGGAATACATCAAAATATTGGCTTCCTGTGAATAAGGCACTTATTCATGACTTAGGGCCTTGTAAATTCCTTATATGATTGTGTTAAAATGTCCTTACATTTCCCATGCTCATACTAGATTTTTATGTGTGCCAGCACACTCTCCCTGCCCCTCCTACGGTGCCACTTTACATGCACAAAAATGGAAAATTTGTTTTCCTAAAAAAATTTCATTCTGAAAAAAAATTATTGGTTGATTTACAGCAAAAGAAGGAAGAAGTCTCTTGTTCCCACCTATATAATCTCTTGTCCCCTTGTCTTTGTCATAATTTTCCACATTTTGTAAGAAACAATAGTCGTATTTATTTCCAAGTTATTTTGGAGTTTTTCCCCTTTCCTCAATGCACCCTGCCCCAGTTTGTTTGATTTTCTTTCTCATCTCATTCATTTCTTTGAAAGCACTCACACCAGAGCAGTTTGATCCACTAGTCTGCGGTTGCAAACTAGATTCCTTTGGAGAAAACTAAGCCTAAAGCCATATGCCAGCACCAAAGTGGTACTTGAGTCACAACCAGGAGGGCTGCACCATCAGCCAGTCTTCCAGTGCACAGCTAATACATTCCTTACAGAAAATTTTACATCACATGTGCAGTGGAGGCATTCAAGCCAGAGGTCCAAACTCTATTTAATTAAAAATAAGTCCTGTGAACCACATGAAATGGAGCTGTAAGGAGCCTAAGCACGTATCAATCCACTTTATAAGATCTGTTTCTACTGCAGCAAATTACAGGCTAATTTAATGTCTATAGTACATGTAATGTCTGCCAAGTCTGCAGCCTCCCTTTCAGTGGGATCACTAAAAATCTCTGCACCCTTTAAGGTTATTTTCAAGAAGTTTGAGACTTCATCTCTACAGGTTCACAGTTTCCGGAAGGATGAAATACCAATATTTTCGTACAAGTTGCATTTCTTCAGAAATCTAGCTAGAACTCATACCACTCATGTTGAGGTATAAATCCCTATCTGCACAGCAATACCAATAACAGTTCTTCCCAATTATGCCAAAATGTTTTTGCATTGACACTGTAGTTCATGTCAGCTCATATGTTTCCACCAAATCTGCACTCTAGGACTAAACTGAAATTGAATTTATAATATTCTAAACTTTTGGGGGTGGGGCAGCCATTTGAATCTTCTATGTGCATTTCATGAAGGGCTTAATCAAGACTCAATCAATTCCCACATCACCAAGTTTAGAAAGGGATTAAAATCCAATACCAGATTTGGATCTGAATTTTGTGCCTAGGGGCTCATTTCTGTTATCAATTAGCTGTTGCTCTTGTGATGTATCAAAAGGCAGTAGCATATAGGCTGTTGTTTAGAGATGTACATAATGTAGCTTTAAATTTCATTGGGAAACTAAACAAAACCTCTGGCCTTAGGGCTGCATGTTCAAATGTTACAGTCCCATAGTGCATTACACCAGTCAACACTTCTTTTCAAATACCACCCGCATAACAATTAACCTCACTTCAACCTTGAGGTCTCTGATTAGTGATGGCCTATTGTTTAAGTTCCATTAACATAGCCCCTGTGTTGCCCTATTCTCACTCAAATGGACTAATCAAATCAGTCACCAAGGACTTAAGCTCAGGGTCCAACTTCTTTAGTAAGCAGCAATTTTCAATTTAAGTAGAATGGTGGATGTCATCAACACAGTCACAATTAGTATAGCTCTGACATGGAAAACATTCTTAATGGTCCCAAATTTGTGAAATATCAAGGGTCCCAGCAACTTGCAATATGAGAATTTCTATGTATAATAGAAAAATTACAATATCAATAGGGTAGTCAATGCATTACCTTGTACCAGACAAGGCTCTGAAAGGACAAACCTCAATCAGATTCCATTTAATTTCAAGAAGCAAATGCTGTTTTGAACCAGTAGAAATAAAAACACATTACTGCATTCATAAAATGTTATTTTTTGCTACCCACACCATATTTATTATCCAAAAAAAGGAAAGAATTGTTTATTTTTCCAAATCCAGTTACAGAGTTGTTATTCTTGACATTCTTCTTACTTGGATTACACAACTATGTTTTCATTCACATTAGCTAATACTTGCTCTTTCAATCATTTGCAATTAAAAATGGTCTAGTATTTTTTCTTTGGATTATTTTTAACACTGTCTTCTATTTCTGTCAAGGTATTGGATGATGGGACCACAAACCTACAAGAAGATACAGTGGAAAAATCATGGAAAATACTTCACCAATAGAATTCAGGGCCAAATCTTCAAAGGGTCAATATGCATGTAATGAGAGTTACTGCCTCCTTACCAGCACAGATGCCCATGGTGCACAGGCAAGGAATTCTATTTTCATGCACATGCAGTTACTGCATGAGCAGCACATATATTTTTCAACCATTCAGATCTTGCTTTTCTTTGAATAAGCAGCAAGAAGGCAAAGTGGGAAGCCTCTTGCCATTGAGCAGGACGCTGAGGACATCAAGGATTTTCAAAATGGAGCCTTTGTGGCAGATATGATTTTGCTGTGATTATAAATGGTAACCCCTACCTAATTGAAAAGAATCTAATTTTTTTTTCCTTTTCTCTTGTCATCTTATTTTCTTCTGAAATTGTCTCTTCTTTCTTAGTCTAATACTTTTTCAGACCATGGTGGAATCATACTCTCTCATCTCCTCAGAATATGATGAAGTTGCTAGATAATGTTCACACGTAGCTTTTCTTTTATGATCAGCTAAAACACTGTGCACAGAATAAACATTGCCAGACACATTAAGTGCTTTATTTTTCTGCTTCAGAGAATGAAATTTGGCAGAAATATTCCCTAATTTAAATCCAGCTTTTGTCTGCCTCATTGCTTTACACACTATGTAGTGAAAGAACTGGCTTCACACTGCTCCCACACCACCAGTCCATCTGACTGACAATAGATCCAATCTGCATTACATGGGAGGCCATGTGAGTGGTCTATTCTGCTTCTCCATCTCCACTGACAGCTGGAACTGGACTTGGAGCAAATACCAGGAGAATTTGCGTGATAGTTCATTTGGAGCACATATGCTGTAAATTCACCATTGCTGCAAAATGGCAAACCATAGGCCTCGTCTACACAGAAGTTACATGAATTGAAATTAAAACCAATTTAGTCTAAACCAGAATGAACTTCTGCGTAAATGCTCATAATAGTTTAAAATCATCTCACTTCAGTTTATCCAGCACCGCTGGCTTTCCCCAACAGGCAATTAACCAAGTGCAAGAGAAGAACAGAAACTGCCGAGCAGTCTCTATCTTTAATTGAAGACACTCTAAACCCCACCTTTAGCCCTGTTGCTGGTAGGGGCTCTGCCTTATTGGCTGTGGCTGTTCAATCACACCTGTCATTCAGAACTGGGGGGATTCTCTCCCAGTTCTTCAATTCTTGCTTGCATTACCCACAGTCAGTCATTGCCTCCTCTTTGGAGGACTCCAGAAGTGATATTGCACTTGCCCAGCATTGCATCAGGTTTGATCCTTGTAGTTCTTCAGTGAGGGCACTGGGGCAGCAGCTTCTGGAGTGGCAAAAGCTACACACATTCTCCAGCCATTGTTGTGGTCAGTTACCCCTGGGCACTGGCCCCCTGCCTGCACTGCCTCCTGTTGTTCTTTTGTTCAAGAGAAAACTTGTCATTTAGAGGCTGATTATTAGTTTTCTTTTCTCTTCCCCACCCGGAGTCCCCCTTTAACTGGATCATCACCAGTTTTAGAAGAGTTGCCCCTTTCTAAAGAAAACAAAACAGAATAAACAACCTCTTTCCAGTCCCTGCCAGAGCTCTCTTTTCACCAGCATTCATTTTCTCCCAAACAAAATGAAAGGATGGGGAGAAAAAAGACAGCTTCTTCCCTCCCTCCACAATGAAACAACAAAGAGCATGAACAAAATTAAAATTAGGCATTTAAGCTGATTTTCACCACTTAACTTTTGACATGTTTTTGCAAATTTCATTCAAGTCCCCTCTGAAGACTCAGCCAGTGAAACCCACTGTATCAAGTGGTGTTTCCAAGCCTTTTTTACATAACTTCCATGAGACAGCCCACATGTTGTTTGGAGTGGCAAAGGCACCTTTCTGCTCTGATGAAAATCAGAGGCTATGACACAAAAAAATATCTGTCTTTTTGGGGAGAAATTAAGGTTTAAATGCATCATTTTTCAACTTCATATACCTCTGAAAATATTTGGGCTCTAATACATCCAAACTCACTCTGCAAAAGCATCTCCAGGTGGGTTATTTATTAGAAGATGAAGCCATTGCCCAAAAGTTCTGTTCTATTTTATGCCCATGTAGCATCAGTTCAGCTTCATTGTCCAGCTTTGAGAAGTAATTGTTTTCCTCTCCAGAAATATATTTTTCTTCCAGTAAGTCCGCATCATATTCATCATCTGGAATGTATTGGGAGCGCTGCACTGGGCTCAGCTTGCAGCTGCTCCCAATCATACCCGATGTGCTCAGAGCCGACCTGCAAGAGCCTCAGCAGGCGAGGCCGGGACCGCCGGCCCCGCCGCCGCTCCTCCTGCCCGTCCTTGCACCCACGCTCCGGGGACTTTGCCGGTCTCTGCTTCATTTCCAGGTGTAATTCAAAATGCCTTTTTTGATCCACAGAGCCATTCGCAGTTTGAGAGCTTGTATTTCTTTGAGACGGTTTCTCTGTTTCAACATCACGTTTCACCTGGCAGCCAAGATTGGTTGCAGTTGCATGAGATGAATAGCAATGTTGACTCTGTAAAATACATGAGAGTTTGCAGAATGACAGGCCATTCTCATACAGTAGATGTACAGCACAGGAGCAATAAAAATATGGGAGGTGTCTTGTTTCACAGGGGAGAAAAGAAAGGATTTATTTCCATTGGAAAAAATTAATATTCTTCATATTTTTGTAAGAATGTCATGGAGTGCAACCACTCCTCTGAAAATATTCTGCAGTATAATTGCTAAGAACTGTGCTCATATTCGCATTACGGGTTACACCAGCAGTAGTATCTTTTCCTTAGAAGCTGTTAGGTTTTTTATTGGTCTCACTTAGATCTGAAAAACCCTGAAGAAAAAAAAAAATCACATATACATGAAACTCATGGGATTTTATCACCATAGGAAGTCATGCAAATAAAATATTGACTACTCGAAACAGAAAATCAGATTTTAATTTACTAAAGGAATTAATTTAATACAACAACAACAACAAAATACAGTATGTGCTAGTCAGATGCTGCACTTTTCTTCACTAAGACCTGTTCCCTAGGTCCAGAAGAAACTTTCTGCACTGGTCTATGCAGATGCAATAAGGGTATTCCTCCATGGCTTTGCAATCATCCAGATTCTCTTGGGATTTATCTCTGGTTTCACGGCCTTCCTGACTGAGGCAAGGCACAGATGTTGCTGTAGAACACTTAAGAGAGTCCTCCTTCTGTATAACCCCAGTGCCTTCTACCTCCTTTGCCTTTCCAAGGAGCACCCAGGTCTCTCCACAGGCCCTTGTTTCCTTCTTCCCCATTCCCACCTTCCCACTGCTCACCTTGAAGTCTCTCACCTTTTCTGTTGATGTGGCAGCCAGCCAGGGATCCTCCTTAACTAAGAGAAAAGTACTTTTCTCTGGCTTAACCAAATTAAATGTGTTGAGATTAAATTAACTGGCCGAGTTACAAAATACATAATATTGTTGATGGTTGTGATTTTACATCAGGTCAAGAAATATTCTGTTGTTACCCTAGAGATGGAAGGTCTTCATTACTCTGTTTTCTTGACCTAGAAGAAAAACTCGTGGCTATAAGAAAAAAACTGAGTAGAGGACTTTAGAGCATTTCAGAAACAGGACAAATGGAAAACTAATAGCTTTCTCTAATTTTTATATGTTTTTTAACAAAACCCTTTTCAAATAAAATGGTATGCTTTTTATGGTGGCAACAAGCTGTAATATCACTTCACTTGGAGTCATGTTTTGAACTGGCCATGTTTGGAAGCTGCTCGTAGCCCTGTGTAGGACGCAGGGTTGTATAATAAGCTGTGCCCATTGTTTCAGCAGCATTAAGTCAGCTCAGTAAACATAACTGAACATAAGAAAACACCATTTTTTCCTCACTTAGACAAGACTTGAGCGGAAAGGGATGGTGAACCCTTAGCACTACATACAGCGAATGGATAGGAAATCATCTGCTCCACTGCTGCTGGCTTTCCTGAGCCTGGGGACCTGAGAGATGCCCCAGGCTCCTCAGCAGCAGTTGCTAAGGAAACATTTTAGGGAACCTTTTTCATAAATTCATAGTAATCTCCATTTCTCAAATGTCAAGGCTAATGACTCACCCTTTGATTGCAAATGGGATTTACTGCCATAGAATTGCTGGCAGCCTTCAAAGCTAAATTGTATTTGTCAGCATTTGAAGACTTTTAGTACATTGGTTACCACTGCTCCCCTTGAGTGAGTAGAAAATGTAGATACATGAATATTTGGCAGAATTCCCTCAGATATATTTCAACCCTTTCCTAAGTTTCCATATAGGAAAGAAGACATGTATTGGTGTCTGAAGGGCTCCCACAGCAGGGAATCCCCACAGCAAAGCCTGTGCCTTTGGGGGTTTCTTGCCAGAGGTGGAACCATCCTTCTCCTGGGAAGCACAGACCCCAACAGAGGGGGCCTGGGACCAGCTTAAAGCTGTCCCTAGGCGTGACCAGTAGAGACATACACCCTGCCTTTCCCCCCAGGGGTTACTTCTGCTTGAAGGCAGCTGGATACATCCATGAATTTTCTGCAAGTCACACATGAATCTGCATCCTTGGTTTCCACTGATTAATCACTCTGGCAGTCTGCAGTTTTACCCCTTGTGCGTTTTGGATACCACCTGAAACAAGACCAAGAACCTGTCACTACAATATTTTTGTGCCTTCACAATTCTTTTTCTGCCAAATGCCAAGTTTGCAAATGCATCCCAAGACTTCTTTCTTCAAAGTATTTGAGAAGTTAGCAACAAACCAAACTTCAATGATGGTATCTATAGCTTTGAAGGCAGTACATATTTAGAGCAAGATTCTCTCTCAAGTGATACAGACTTCACTCCAGATGGATCTACTTCCAGGTTAAAAGCTTATAGCCCAGAATACAATTTCAAAAGTGGATATTTTAACTCCTAGTACTTCAAAAATACATAAAAGATCCTCAAATAAATACAGACCTTACCTCAAACTTTCTGTAAATTAATTTTTGGGAACACTTCAAATTTATATAAATGCATATTACAAATCCATTTGAACAATTGGTTCATACTGCATTTAACACATTTCCACTCAATATAAAAGCCACAGAAATAATGTACTTTGAATGGATTTGTATTATAAATCACCATTACTCATGGAAATCCCTTCTTCCTGGAATTGTCAGTGACTGGTGTACGGAAGAGACTGACGAGACCAACTTGTTGTCAGTAGCATCACATTGTTAGGGGACACATTCCTTGATATAAAATCAGTATCCACCCATTTAGGAACTTGATGCACTTAAAACATTAATAAATAAATAAAACATAAATTCCTTCAGAGGAACACTTATATGTTGTTTTGAAGTGTTTCCTGGTCACCTTGAACACCATTGTCCAAAACAGGCAGATGGAGTAAACGCTCATCCAACTTTTGTCTTCTCTGTCTAGGGAAAAGATGCCCCTCAAATGCATTTTGTACCACTCTGCCTAGAGACAGACAAATTTGTTTTCCTGTTGCATCTGGTTACAGGATTTTACGGTGTAGATTTGCTCATTTTTCAGCTTGCATATTTAGCCAAATTGCCAGAATACACGTCCTATCCCAGGCTGGGTGCTGGGAGAAGGCTCCACTCTGGAACTCTTTTTGCCTAGAATACAGAAAGGGGAATTCCTGCCTCTGAGATGCTGACACTGGTGTTTCTAAGGTCATTATTTTTCCTCCATTGATTGGCTTTTAATTCTATACTCTCATAGAATTTTGCTTTTACTGACACAATAAAATTAACTACTGTGAGTGTAGAGGTGGTCTTAGGCAGTTCCCCCTTAGTTTCCTGCTGGGTCTGTCTAAAATCATAATTTAAAGAATACAGTTAACTCAGAAAATAAGTCTCCAAATCTTGACTGAAAACATGTGGCCGAAAAATGAACAAACATCTGCATTATCATACTGTTTACCAAATGCTGAAATCAAAGTCCAGTCTATGCACTATTTCCTCTTTCTGTAGCCAAAAAGTCTGCTTAGTTATTACACAACATAGCAAAAACCTGATAGCATATTATTTTAGTAACACAATGTTCTCATTCAGCTAATGATTATTTACATCATTTCTGACCAGTAAAAGGATCCTAAGCTGACTAGAGGATCTGTATTTTAGTTTCAGACTCATCAATACCTACAGCTTCTGCACCGGTGTGCCTTTTTTTGTGAGACGTAAACTTCCATGATGCTGCACACCACAGTGGCTCTGAGAGACCCTGCCTGATCCTTTACTTGTAAACACCAAGATAGCACCTGCACACTTAGAAACAATCACAAAGTTGCATGGAGCCACAGTACATGTGACTGTGGTTTAACCTTTTAAAAGAATTGTTTTCTTGGTTCTATTAAAAAACAGAGATAGACACTCTGGGAGGTTATGACCCATTTTATTCTCATATAGTAAATGTGAAATCCTGAGGACAAGGAAGCATTCCGTAATTCAAACAAAGTTTTATTATTTCCTGAAATGCAACAACCATCAGAACATCATCTAGGTAGATTAACACTTTGTTGTCTTGCTTCTTACAACACTAACAACCTGATCTACTGGCACAATACACATTCCTAATGCTCCCTGCTCAGTTCAAGTAGGGAATTTCCTCTAATTTTGGCAAATGATATGCTGAGAGAAATGTTACTTAACTCACCACACAGCCATAAATCTGCTTTGTAAATCTTGCACTTTTTGGAAGGCTTATTGCTAAAACTTTTGCTTCAGAAGCATATTTAAGGGGTTTAGATTTAATAAGGTTAAAAACCATCTGAGCATTTTGAGACTACAAAGAAATAATATATCTGTAGTATCCCTTGCGATAGATTAGAGACAGGACTTGGTTGCGGTAATGAATATAAATGGGATTCTTTATTAAAGCCACTGGACAGGAGCAGGACTGTAGCTCCCAGCTCCCAGGCTAGCTGCACACAACCTATGCTTTCTAATAGCACCATGCAAGTCTATCCTAAATCCTGGCCTAGATTCAGCACTTTTGGAAGGGATTGCCAAACTCCATGAAACCTAGCTGCTTAAATTGTTCAGCAGTGGATACAACTTCCAGAGTATGCCCTGCCAAGGCTTGCACAATCCCTACATTTGCATGCATGTGAATTAAACAATGAAAAGGCTGGAGATTGGGATGAGAAACGGGAATAGAAATCTCCTCCATGCAAAAATCTTTTTTTTTCCCTGCAAGTTTAACGACAAAAATGGGTCTGGGACTTGAAAGCCTCGGACTTTAAAGGCCTATGAAAATTAAAGGACTTTAATTTCTTTAATGCCATTTTAATTACAAAACTAACTTGAACAATAAATGTATATGTACAGGAGAGAGAGGCAGCCACTTCTCCATATGCCATAGCCAACATTATAGGCTTAATCCAGGTGTTGGGGACTTTTTCATAGAGGCTGGACAGGGAAGTTAATGAATGTTTATGGTCTATGCACTGAATCAAGAGCATGCTCAAGGCATGCTCTTGACAAAGTAATGGCTATCCTCTGCTCTGCTTTGGGCAGAGGAGAAAGGAACTGGATCCTTGACCCTGAAAAGCCCATTCCTATGGATGCAGCCCTGTGCTCTTCCTCTTCCTGCCAGGCCAAGAGAAGCTGAAGACTTGCAGCCCACTGACTGGCAGAGAGCCAGAGCAGAAATGTCCCCTTCATCTCACAGTCTGGTTGCCCTCATCCCCCCAGCCCAAGGCACACAGAGTACATGCAGGGGCTGCAGGGCAGAGCTGGGACAGCTCCACCATGGAGGGAATGGAGTGAGGGGGGATGTTGATTAGGCTGTTAGGTCTCTCCTTCCTCCTCAAGCATCATTGGCTCCTCTGACCTCCCTGTTCCCACTCTGCAATCCCAAATCTGCCTTCCCTCTGCCCTTTGCCCCTGCTTCCCACCTGCCCCAGCCCAGTGCCACCCTCATGCTCTTGCTTCAGGTGGCAGACACAGCCCACAGCCCCTTCCCTTCAGGGGCTGGGCTGCTGTTGATACATTAAACCTACAAGTGTGAATCTCCTTTGAAGCAGGTCCATCATGCTATTTTCAGACCACACTCACCATTAGGGATGCTTTTATCCAAGGAGCAGCAAATACAGTGCCTTTTCCTAATATTTTGAGGAGTGAAGGAGAGTGTTTTCTCTGTGCTCAGACAAGCTGTCTGGATTCCAATCTGAGCAGCATCTGCCAGAAACTCCAAGATCCCTGCATGGAAAATAGACTGCTAGAGTCAAACACATTCAGTTCAGCTTCAGAAACTTTTCCAAAAAGTGCCATGGCAGACATTCAGGCTGTGGCACAATTTCTGTCAAAGGGGTTGTGGCCTTCCTTGTGCCTGCACAGCCATGTCCCCTTCCTGGGACAAACTTCCAGAGCCTTCCCCAGCAAGGGACTCGAGGAATGCTTGAGGGGTTTAATATCACAAAATAGGGACATGACCTTCTTATTTAACTGACAGGGAGATGAAGACAATGGGCTTTGGAGGAAGGCATGTGGTGGAAGACATTCAAAGGCCTTTTGCTTGTCCAGTGCTGACTGTTGGTAGTAGGGTTATCCGACAAAAAGTAAAAATGAAAACAAAAACAAAACAAGCAATCAAATCCCAAGACTCCCAAATTAGAGAATACACATAAAAATGTTGCTATGGAGCTTCTGATATATTCCCATCACCCTCTCCCTCTTTCTCTCTCTCCTCTTCTATACCAGTGCTCTAGTGCTACACTGAGAAGGGGACTGGAATAAGCGGGATGGTGCAGTGTAGGTGTGGGATCTCAGGATATGAAGAGGTGAAAGGGTGACACTGCCTTCTGATTTGAAGAGCTAACTTGAGGAAAGCCTATGATCACATCAGTGGACCACATGTACCACCAGAGTGTTGCACATGTCAGTATATTAAACATATGTGGTTCTTATTTCCTATGTTAAAGGACTACAGTTTGCAAGCATCGTGAGTGTGTTGTTATTTCAAATGAAAAGTAAATGTGGATTAAGGGTATTTCAAGATTCTCATGGTCTGATGACAGTGAATACCGGCAAAATCCAACTGTGATTTTAAAGTTTTCCCAAAATTTTAAATATCTGCCTCACAAATTGGTGTGGGACCTGGTTCCATTTTAAAGGCTCATGGAAACAACCAGAGTAGCAGGAACAATAACAGCACCCTTTTAGAAAAATACAGGAAATCTTTTCAGCCAGATGCACTGCAGCACTGGGGCCACCATGAAAGTCTTGCAGTTAAAGAAACCTCACAACATCTTCTAGGCAAAAAGGGGATCATCACGTCTCCTAACACTTCATCTTGCATTAGAAATAATTCTTGCTCGAGGAAGTAAAAAAGAGCCAATAAAATGTTTCAACTTCATTCCTTTATTGACTTTTTGTTGCCTTATGTTATTAATAAGAATTTACAACCTAATTTAGAGTGTAAGGTTTTAGCATGGACTATGCTTGTACGCAGTTTGAATTTTAAAAAACTTTGGGGCATCAAGAATCTGACAAAATTTTTTAAGAATTAATAGAGTTTTGTTTGGGGCCAGATTTTATAAAAAGGTCACTAAACTCAACCTTTATATTTTTGTGTGAGAGGAAGCAGGATCTCCTGGGCACCTTATGACTGGGGGTTTGGGATATGAAAATGAGGAATTTGTGTGTTGCAAACACAGCTCATGGCAGGGTGCAGGTAAAGAGCAAGGGGCCAGCCACTTTGAAACAGAATTCCTGATTTGCAGGTCACATGAATGTACTTTTAAATGCCAATTTGATAGGTGGGAAGGCTGTAGGGAGGCTTGGGGAATTGAATCTCAGAGAATAGTAACATTATCACTTTTTTATCTGACAGGGAGATGAAGACGATAATCTTTGAAATTAATGTGGTGGAGGACATTCAGAAGCCCTTTTTACTTGTACACTGTTGAATATTGGTAGGGTTATTCAGGAAAAAAAAATAAAAAATGAAAAAAAAAAACAACCCAGCAGCCAAAACCTGAGGCTCCTAAATTAGGGAATACACATTAAAATGTTGGCCGGAGGCTTCTGATTTGTATATTCCCATCTCCCTCTCCCTCACTCTTTCCTCTCCAATACTAGTGCTGTACTGAGTTGGAAACGTATAAATGTTACATGTAAGATGCAGCCTTACTGTTGCGTCTTTATTCAACATCAGCTTCCAGATGGGAACTATTTTTCATGGTTCATAAAGCCAAATCCAGCTGCTACATTTGGACCTACATAAGGAATCCACATTTTATTGCCTTAGCAATGCATATAAAACAATTGCTGTTGTTTCTTTAGCACTGGTGCACCTCCCATTTCTCAATACATTTTAGATATTTAAATTTTTAAAACTGTATTTTATAGTTCCTCATTTAGCTGTGCACCATAACAAGACCCTGCTTTTACAACGTTTTCTAGATATCTAATATAACTGAAAGAAAAATGACCGTGGACAAATGGTATTCAATATAGCAGCCATATATTCAGTTACTTACTAAGAGTGTTCAGACAATTTCCTATGTAAACCACAATGATATTAAATACTTCTGGAATCTCAGCTTTATTAAGAGACAGGAAGTGCAAACTCAGGAGTCTTTCCCCTCCCCCTCGGCTAATCTGACTCTTTGATAGTCATGTGTTAGGAATAACCATCGAGTTGCTCCTAACGAAAAATATTCCCACAGCTAAGAGAGAATTAACCCTTGTGAAACCTCAAAAGAGAGAGTGGAGTCCATGTGTTCACAGAGAGAGAGAGAGAGAGAGAAAAAATCCCCATTAGGAGGAAGTTTATGCCTGCAGCAGGTCTACACAGCCCTCACTGCCAGCTTTTCGACGCAGGCATAATTCATTTGCATTTTAGATGGTATTGTCAGAGCAACTCCAGCGCATGCATTGCGGAGGAGGATTCTCCAGCCTGGCAAAATCAGCCATCCTTGCCTCCCCCCTCCGTCGCTCCGCAGCCGCTCGGTCCTGCGTGCCGGGGTTATCTCCGCTTCTCCCGAGCAGATGCCGGGCTGCTCGCTAGGAAGCGAACAAATCCCCGCAAAAAGCGCCGGGGTGGGACACAGAGAGTTAATGCACGAGTATGACAGAGAAGCAAGTTTGCTGTGAATTGGGAAGCACAAACTATAGTAATCCCCACCCTGCTGAGTGGCTTCCCCAGAGGTCTGATACAGTGCCAAAGCCTCTTACGCATACTGAGACAAAGCTTATTTCAAGCCGAATTCAGCTCCTGAAGCCACCATACTGCTTCCTGACAGCCTCCAATTGCACTGCCTCTGTATTTGTGTTTCCTGCTGTCTGTATTTACTTGTTCCCAGAGCCACAACAGCTACAAAAACAAATAGTTGCTATTTGCAGGGCTCTGTGTCAACACAGGTAAAGTGCTTCGCTTCCCTTTTAGTTTTACAAAGATCGTGCAAATAGGCTTTTAATACCTCAGAGAGATTAATTTGGTAATTATAAACCAGTTTAGGAACACATGCCAAACAACTGGTCATATAATCAGCATCCTTGTTCCAGAGTATTAGCGTGGCTGAGGCAAAAGGTTTTTAAACCATAAGGGCTACACAAACGCTCCCTTGATTATATTGCTATTATTTCCCCATTCCACAGAGACACAGGCTTGAAATATCACTTTTTTGTTTGTCAAGTCCCTGCGGATGCTCTCCGGATCTGTGCTCCTGTCTCTTTGGCCTCTGTACAGCTATTGTGACAGAGTCTGATTTGGGTAATGGAGATCTTGCTTGATATATTTATTTAAAGAATCAGCTTAAGGAAGCCTGAGAGCCATCAATTCTCTTAATTAACTGCAGAGAAATGATTAATGCTATAAATATGGAATTGATCAGGAAAAAATTATAGAACATAGGATTTAATATGAGTTGTTCCACCACTGTTTAAGACATTAAATATGATAAATCTAGTTCTGGGTAAAGTGTTCATAACTATCTAAGTTATTTATGCACCTCAGAAAATTCTCACCACAAACCACCAGGGCTGTTAGGCTTCTAACTGGAGGGGGGCAGTGCTTTTCAGGTAGAAAAATTTGCTTTTTCAAAATAAAAAACTCCTCAAGGAATAGGTCCATTTCAGCTGTACTGCACTTCCTAAACCAAACCAAGCAGAAAAGTTTCAAAGTATTTTATTCTGGCCTTATCTAAAAAGAACATTTTCATTTCAAAACAGTGCAATTTAAAATTAAATTTGTTTCATGCACGTTCATGTTGTCTTAAATAATGCACAAGTTTCATTTATCAGGAAATTTTTAAAAATACAAATTATTTTGTTGGAGGCCAGAAGATGGGCCTCCAAGCCTTTCCTTTCAGAAGCACCCACACCGAATGTTTCCTCCTGGTGAAAAAGAAGCAAAGAAAAGCAAAGAAAAATACCAGGAAGGGGGCAATTCAATCTGTTGCCATCCCACCAGTGCTCCTCTCTTGAAAACTGAACCACAGTCCAGAAAAGCCCCTGAACCTTAGGTCTGCTGCCATTACTGCCTTTGCACCTCCTAAAATATGTTTGCTTTTTATTTCTTGTCTGTCAATCCAAACACCCAGCACAGGGGTGAAGAGAGAGAATCTAACCTGCACATCCAGCTTTTGTGATTCCTACACGTCACCTAAAACTGCATCTGAAGAGCTCTGTGGAGTGGCAGCCCTCCCTGACACTGCAGTTGCTTTGGCATCGTGCAGCACCAGTGTGCATTCCCTGTGATGGCTGGTGCGGCACCGGGGCTGACAGGGATGGTGACCCATCCATCACCAGGGAAGGGATGAGGGAAGGGTGATCCGGTGTGCCAGGCTTAAGGACTGCTGGTAGAAGCTGTTGGAGTTGTTCCCCCACCTTTCAGTGTCTTTCTCACCACAAAAAGAATTAAAAGTTGAGCTAACAAATTCAGTGACATGGTAATGTCTGTGACTTTTATAGATGTCTAGAAGACAGTACTTTTAGAGCTGAAGCATGCAGCATCAGAGACAGCAGTTTTTTGAGGGTGTTTTGTTTTTTTTTTTTCCTTTTTATAATAGCTAGTCTCACAATTCTTCCTGTCCCCACTTCCCCCAGTCCCTGGAGAACGAGAGTTATGGAAATAACAACTCCTGAGACCATTTCCCAAGAACTCTGTGCCTTGTTCCACAAGAAATGCAATGCCAGATCCACCCACATCCCACAAGCAAGACATCCTGGAGCAGTTTTAGGAGAAGATGTTAGAGAGATAGAAATGTCACTGTATTCATGTACAGAGCATGGATCCACACATGGAAGGCTAAGCTCCCTCCCCAGGGAAGCTGTGTGAACTTTGCCCAGTCTTTTCCCTGCGTTTGCTTTCCCCTCAGGATTAGTCATCACCCAACACAGGGTGGGAAGATCAGAGGTCATTCTCCCTCTGGACAGCAGTATGGAGTTCTGTGGATCTCAGAGCCTGTCCATGACCCAGTCACCTACCACTGCAACCTCAGCAGAGACAGAGGGGCCACCAGGAAAGACTTGTGTGCCTTGGGAATGGTTACACAAAGGGCTGAGTCTCTGCCTCTGCCCAGGGCTGCTACCCACCTACAGCACAAGTAGAAGGGACATATACAGTGGTGACCAAACATTTCAGGGATACTGATAGCCCCCTTAAGTGGCATGAAGAAATAGAAAATCTGAGAAATTTTTCAGTCTCATATAGATCTCGTTTTAGATCCCCTGAGAGCTTGGGGGAGGCAAATGTGTTGGCTGGTGGATGAGACAGAGGTGAGTTGGAAGGAGAAGACCCAAAAGAGGGAAGAGACCGAGCACACAAGGGAGACCAGCAGCTCACCTGAGCTCCTAGCTGGGGCACCGGATGACAGTGAATTGTAATGTCTGTTACAGTGTGCCACAAGCTCGATATTGCAGAGAGGACAGCTGTAGAATTAAACACTCAAAATCCATTTAAACTGCACATTTAAATAGTCTAAATGCGGGCGCTTAAGGGAGCAAGCCTGTCTTCAGAAAACTACAGAGCTAAGGCTGCCAGGGCTCCCTGACACCTAACAGCTAACACACTCCAAGCAGAAAGCATCTGTTAGGGTCTGCTCTCCATCCATGCTTCCCTGTCTCTGTGACCCCACGCTGTGGGAGGGGGACATTCAGAGAGGACAAGCAACGGCAGTGGGGTGCCACGGAAACAGTGGTACAATGCATTACAGTGGCCCCTGAAATCAAGGTGCTCAAGATTTCATTCTTCCATTGGATCCTCAGGCTTTTTATAATTTCAGGGATGAGACCAATTTAATTTTTATAGAGATGTGTAATCCGCCATTTCAACACGCTAATTGAAATAGGCTGACATGCAGCTATGTGCCCTATGAGCCTTCCAAAGCACATATCTTGGCACTTTCCACCAGAGGCTGAATGACATGACTGGAAACCATACCAGATCCTCTGTTTACAGGCCTCTGCTTCTACATTATTATTTTGATTGCTGGCTTTACCAACAAACATCCAAGAGACAGAATCCACTTGGAGAAAATAATAGAAAGCAGAGCTGAAACATATTTTAAGAGGTCAAAAATCAACTGCACCTGTGCTATTTTTGACAGCTGTTTATTTAACCACTTTGTAAAGTCCTTCAGCAGTGGAAATGCACACATTTTCCCAATGCCATCTGACTTTTTCTTTAATTATGACTTTCATAACACCTAACATAAATTTTTCTTCAAGTAATGTAAGTTTATATTTTCTTATCAATTCAGGGGGAAAAATGTTATTTCTTTCCTCTCTTCAGCACCTTTTTTAGGTATTTGAAGATTTTCAAACTCATTTCTGTACGCTGTAAACAGCCCCCATCTTTCCAATTTCTCTGGTTCTGACCACTTGGCTCAGGATTCTCTCCTTTCCTCCATGTCCTTTTTGGAAAGTAATGCCCAAAGTTTGCCTGTGCTGAGGAAGGTAGAAGGATGTATACACCTGTCTTCCAGGTTAGATTCATTAAAAACATTCTCAGTAGTACATTTTTCTTTTTCACAGCATTGTATCATTGAAGACTTAAATGCAGGTTGAACCCCTCATGTTCAAACTTCTCTATTATTTTCCTTAGAATCCAATATTTTACCCTCCACTCTGCAGCCAACTTTTCATCTGTATATACAGTAAGCACCTTTCATTTTCTTTCCATGAGGAATAACATTTTTTCTAATCACTTCTCCAATCTGATTTCCAGTTCCACTCTCCAACATACCTGCAGTTTTCCCAGGCTCACGTTCTTTGTGGTTGTAATGAGTACAATTGGTTCTTGCACCCAGGACATTACTGACACTAATCAGTGAGCACAGATCACAGCACAAGGTCCTGCTTGGTACAGATTTCCATTTGAACAGTGTTTCATTGATAACTGATCTCCAAATATATTTTTCCAACCACAAAAATGGCCATCTTTTGGACGGTTTCATCAAAACTATGTTTTCTTAGCTTTTTTTTATGTATTTATCAAGAGTTATCAAGAGAGGAAGACGTTGAACAGAGTTTGAGATATTTGCAATTTTTCCTGTAATACTTTTAATAATTCTTGATGAGGCCTGGGTGCATAGTGAAACAGTCTCAGAAGTCTTGCTTAAAGCCAAGTTCCCCAATCATGTCACTGGACCTGTAGAGCTGCTAAGAATATCCCCATGGCTCCAAGTGATACGAAAATGTCACTGACTCATGAAAACTGACTCATACTCTGAACCTGCATGGTTCCATCCCATCTTTTCTCTTACTATTACTCTTCAAACTTGAACTTCACTCTTACTTTCAATACATTTTACAGACTCTTGATTAGAGCTTCACAACACAACTGCTAAAAGCATGGATAGAGTCATAATCTTTCCTTAACGAGATGTATCTTTTTAAAAAGGAATCTACCTGTCCATCTATGTGGTTAACTATAAGAAAATAATCCCATTAGGAAAATTATAAATTATAGTTCTAAGAAAGCCAACTCTTGACAACTGATTGAGCCTACGTTTAACAAGTAAAGTAACAGAGATATAAACTAAAATGTATACATTGGGAAATCAATTAGAGTTTAGTAATTAATGTGAATTGTAAAATCTCATGTTACTCAATGACAACAATTGCCATTAAAAATTTTTATTAGTCACATTTAAAATACCAACAATCTAACAGGCCTCAAAGACATCTATTTTGGTTTCTAGTTTAATTATCTTTCAGCTATACAGTCATTCATTTCACAAATCAAAAAAGAAGAGTTTACATATGGGGCAAAGCACAGTAGCATGATAGGTGAATTTCTTGGGGGCAAACTTCAGAAAACCAATTTTAGTTCATTGCTCAAGCTGCCAACTTCACAAAATTTAGATATGGGATCCCAGTTTCACCTATGGTGCAACTGAGGAGCCAGCCATGAACTTCTGATTCATATGTTAGCTTAATTGCTGTAAGATCACTCAGGACTGCCACTGAGGCTGAAAGCCATGCTAGGAGAACTGCCTAAAGTCACAGATGGCAAATGAAGACAAGAATTCACCTCACCTGTTTGCTGAGGACGTCAACCATATACTTCTTGGTGCTTTTTCTTGGCATTTCAAGAGAAGAAAATATTCAAGCTCTTCAGAAATAATGAATTGCACTTTTTTTCCTGTTTTCCAGTCTTTGTCTTTCTGTTCTGTTTTCATCCACCCTACCATAATGACCTCATTTTCTTTTCTGGTCAGAGGCACCACCCCACCTTGTCTCATGTTCTGCCATATTTCCAGAATGACACACTTTTTTCCCAATATCTGATAGCGGGTGGTATACTATTGGTTATACCTTGTCAGTTTGACACTGCTAGTGTGCTAGTCTGTGAAAAAGGGACTCTGTGAATTCACCAAAATTGAGAGCAAACAAAACTATCTACATAGAAGCTTCATGAATGGAAATAAATATGTTGTTTTATAATAATTGTCCTTTAAGCCTGCTTTCATCCATTATTTTAATTTCACTTGCGTTCTTCAGTATATCTTGCACACCTACACATCTCCCATAGGTAGAGAGAAAGCCCTCTGCAAAGAGAAGTGCATGCCTGATATGTTCTTTCCCCCACTGGAGATCCAGCAAACAAATTAATTACCTTGAATTAAAAGGAAACACTCAAAAATAGTGTATACAGGGATCTGTCTGCAGCAGTCCAAAGTGGCAGGTGGATTTGAACCCTGAGATGCAATTTCTCTGTACATGCAAGGTGCTGTGGGCCAGTGGAGCACCCAGGCTGCTGAAAACATGAGGCACAGGGTGTGTGAGCTACACTTGTGTCTGTAGGAGCCACTTGCATGGAGGAGTGCACATTACTGAAACCAGGATTCACCAGTTGCCTCCTTTGCCTCCCATTGCAGAGGGCAGGACAGTGCAGGAAGGGGGAAAAGAGACAGGAGCTATTCAAACCATCTGAAATGAGAGGAATTAATAAATACTTGTCTACTAGACATAGACAGTGTGTGATTTACTGAAATCGACATTTCTTGCTTTCCTGAAAAAACTCAGAGCCCAATGAATGTGAACTATCAGTAAAATAAAAGCTTCTAGGAGCTTGAAAGGGTCACAATAGAGACCCATGACAGGAGCATGAAAGACATGATAGGGTCAAAGGCAGAATGAGTGATGTCAAAAATGTTTTTTATTTGCAGCAGTTTGTATTTTCAGAACTCATTTCTCCTCTTGGAGTGTTTTGGTGGAGAGGGGCTCTGCACGAGCCGTGCAGCAAGGATGAAGCACCTGCCTGCATGGGAGAGCCTGCGCCATTGCAGCAGACATCCAGAGGGAAAACAGATTCCCTGCTCCCAGCCCAATTGTCCACAGTCGGTGGCATTAATAGCATAAACAAACGTCTACAACAACCCTCGCTCTTCTGCTCTGAAAGAAATAAGAAAAGACCTTTCTGAAGCTTCTAGGCAGAGAGACAAGGAGGGCAGAGCAGCTTTCCTCTCACTCCTCTGACTGATGTCACCATTCCTGTGGCCAAAACATGTTTGTTGCTAAGCAACTATGTATATATTACACTCTTCTGCTTCCATTTGGGATTTAACATATGCATTTTCACTTTCATCTCTGATGCATACTTACATTTGTTGGCAGTGGGTGCCAGAGTGAATGGAAGCTGTCCAGTATGGGATATGCATAAGAGCTGAAAGGCACACACGGTGATTTACCAATGTGCATCATTGTTTCGCAGCATAGTTCAATGGGAAACCCACTGAGTGCCATTCACCAGCAGTTGGGGCAATTTTTTCATTCAGGATTGATGCTGGTTGCTGTATAGCAGCTATTGGTTCAAGAAGTGCAGCAGTTCTCAGATGTCATGAGGAAACAGTGTGGGGATAGTGTGACTGTTAATTATTGAAGATGGATTCTTTCTACAGTGATAAAAGAGGTCTGTTCTTTCACCTGAAGTTTTCTGCTTTACGCATAAATCCACTTTTTTCTACACCTCTCCCAATTACTTGACAGGCAATTAAAAAAATTGCCTTTTTCTTTTGAATTGCATGCAGATGACCCAAATCAACAGCACCCATCACCTGCATTTTTCTATGAATCAAATCTGAAAAGAAATAAAAATAGGGTAAAGAGAAAAAGAAGGCAGGATATGAGAGTTCATTTATATTACAAACATTCTGTAACAGAAGAAAAAAAATTAGTTTTAAAAAACCACGTCTATTACTCTGTAATGAAATTATAAGAGAATGCTATTAGTCATGTCTGTACATTTATCCACATTATGAGTTCAATAATTAAATTAGAAGATGTGACATGGAGTTTGCTAAACAAAAATCCACGCTATAACAAAAAGGGTTTGGTATTGTCTCTATTAATAAGCATTAAAGAACAAAACACTGGAGGAATTCTTGCAGACTAGATCATTTGGGTTTTGTTATGCTTTTCAGTTTAGCTTAATTTCCCACTGGAAGTTTCTCTGTAAGTGTAGTCCTAGGATTATCATCACATAAGGAAAAAAAAAAAAATACTTAACTCAGTTTGTTACTGATTTTTCCTACTTTCTCGTCCCTGGAAGCCAGGACAGGAGAGGGAGCACAGAAAGGATTCAAGGCAACCTTTAGACCAGCCACTGCTGTTGCAACCTCGTCTCTGAGGGAAGACAAGGTTTTTCTCTTTCCCCTGAAGCTCATGAAAAACAAACTTATAAAAAGGAATATTATATGAAAGCAGCTTGCTTGCCCACTCATATGCATTGATTCAGGGCTTTGTCAGTTGGAGGAAAAGCTTTGCTCTGGGTGTGCACCAGCACAATGGGTTAGGGTATGGTAACTCTCTCCCATGGCCTGCTCTTCCACAGAAGAGGAGTAGTAACTCAGTGTTATTTTATGTGCTGGTCCCTTTTGCTCTGTGAATTTTCTGCACCCCAGGTCTGCGAAGAGCCTTCAGCTGGAGCACTGATGGCAAATCCATGCCATGGAAGAGTGCCTGTTACTCTGCTGGGCTGGACAAAACAGGCTGCACTGCAAGCAAGAATCGGACTCGGCAGTTAAAAAACAAATTATATTTTAATAAAAGAGGTAATTAAAAAACAACCAACTGCACTACCCCCTTAAACTGTCTTGAGTTCAGAATCAGCTGCTGTTTGAAAGTTGCCTTCATGCAGGACAGTGCGTTTAGTACTTCCCCACTGGTCTCAGGGCCACAGAGCACCTCTGCAGGTAACAGAACTGGTGATACACACAGATCACCTTAAGCTGATGCTTGCATGAGCTAAACTGTTCTTGAGAGCCACAGAAATGTCCCTGCTTGCCCCTGGCACTGTGCACATACACCCTCCAAAATTTGAGATGCACAGCTGAAGGACTGGCAACAGCTTCTACATTTAAATTTTGATCTCTGGACATTTTGCCATCCTTTAGAAAAGAACTGCTTTCCTAATTCACATTCCTGGTGCATTTGAGTCTACCCAATATTAAAAGAGAGTTTTGCTAAGAGCATGGTTTATAATACTATGTACATCCATATTTCTGCCGCAGTATCCAAAAGAATGACCAAAACTCCTTTTATATTCTTAAATTTACTTTAAAATTTAAAAAAACAAGAAGTAGCTTCGGTACATGTTATTTTTTAGCCAACTGAGAAGCATCTTAGCAATTTAAGTTGGTATCCACAGTGACATGACAAGGTCAAAAGAGCAGCATCTTTGGTCACAGCTGAAGCTGGGGTTATTCCAGAGGCACATCCAAAAGCACCTTCCACGCTTAGTGAACATACTCCTCTCTTCTCCAAATTAGCATGTCACCTACCAATAAAATAACAGCAATATTTAGAGCACCAGTAAAAGTATTATTTCTTCTATTTCAGAAGTCATCCTGAAATGTTCAGCTGCAGAGGTGATTTTTCATTGTTTTGCCCCAGAGTCTACATTTGGGGAATATTATGAAATCTGAAGCTAACACAGATGCACACATTCCAGGGATTCACGTGAAGTCCTGCCACTGCCAGTCCAACTGAGGCAGTGAACCTTTGTGGACCTTCCAGGAAGCTTGTGAATNCATAAACGGCTACCTTTGTCTACTGTTCAACAGAAAACAAACCTGCATGAATCTTTCCCAAATGTAGAAACGGCTATACCATTATAGTGCTAAATCTAGCAAAAAGTACATGAAGTGTGTGCAGAGACTGCTTTGGAGGTGTTGGAAGGGCAAAGGTGGTGTTGTGATACTGCATTTTAAAATGCATTTTATCTGCTGTTGCTTTCCTTTTAATGTATATTTATATAT
>WAAG01008421.1:8151-36497 GCA_013390105.1 Tichodroma muraria | reverse complement strand
GTTGCAAATCACAGGGAGATACAATGAGCGCTCGCCTTCCCAAGAGGGACTGATTATGCCTGAACAATGAGGAAGGGACCAGGACATTCCTTGTGGCATTGTAGAGATACAAGCCTTGCAGAGGTATCATTGTGTATTTTTTCCAGCATAATGTATTGCCAATGCCATTATTAATAAGCTATTCTGTATTGGATGTAACTTTGGGGTTGTTATTTGTTATTTTATTTTCTGTTATGTTATTTGGGTATTTAACAATAACACCAAGTAAAGGATGCAGATCAGAGACAAAAATAGAAGTATTTATCCCCTCCTAAGATATGCATGTGTTCTTACACAATTCATACATTTTCAGCTAGATTGCTTGTATTCTTTCTATGTAGCACTAAAATTCTAGTGTGTACAATTGAATTTGTGCACACAAAAATCAAAAATGCCTCAAGTGAGTGAGAAATGGAACATAACTGGCTAGAGAGCATGTCTGCCATCTAGGATGGAGATTTTCTGATCTCCAGGAAGAGAAAATTTCAGCTAGAATGTTTGCTTTCATGCACTGAGGCATTACATATATGTTTTCAATATGTAGAGACACAGGTATGCTCATGCCCATGTATGTACACAAATGTAAAATGGAAATGTGTATGTTTTTGTGAAATCAGAAAAGAACAATAAAACCTATGACTATCACAATTCAGGAACCTGCTATTTTTTGTTTCATTGTTTAAATGTAATCCAAAAGAGCAGGATAATATACACAATATTCCATGAAAATATTCTCCATCACTGGCGTATATTGCTCTACTGAGCTAATTGACAGAGTGCCAAATGCTGTTTGCACTTAACTCATGAGTGACTCCGTTGGCCTGGAAGGGGCCCTTGCTCCTGTGCTGCCACACAGTGAAGCTCAATGAACTTACATTGGAGTTTCACTGCTGTTAGTGAGAATGGAATTTTCCCTGGAATCTCCCGTTTCATTAGCGTTAAATCACTAATGCCTGTCTTTCAGTATCTTAAAGAGGCAAGAATCTTTTATGGATTTTTAATGCCTGGGAGAGAGAATGAAATGAAGAATTTTCAGAGTGTCCTGATAAATGCTACTTCTCCCTGCAATGCTGGAAAGGATCAGAAAAGGATATCTGAGCAGAGAGCAGTGCCTCTGGGCAGAGTAAGACTGTTGTGAACCTGGGTTACTAAGGAAATGCCATTTCTGGAGATCAGCATTTCCTGACATAATGTTCCAGTGATAATATATTGAGAAAAACATGTTTAGGCATTATTTTGAGAATTACTTTTGAACCAGGCAAAATGCAGCACAGGGAGTGTGTCTGCAGGAGGAATCTCTGTATTTCGGCACAGGGAACAATGCTGCAGCATTGAATGACGGCAACTCCAAGGCAGCTTTGAGCAAATTCTTCAGACAACTTGTCCAGTGAGTGCTTCCCCAGCGTTTGTCTCCCACCAGGTAGGGATATTAACAACTTTAAGCACAAACCAAATTTGTGCTGCCAACTTAGTGACTCGGGTTCCTTTATTCAGAGAATATGGCAGGTGGAAAGCAATACGCTGCTGTGCTGCCAAGCGTGGACACCGTAGGATTCAGCCACCAGAGAGACTGAGTCTAAAGACTTTGAGTCAGTTTCCTTTTTATGTATTTAATCATCCCCTTGGGTTTTATATCCCAGATATTTTTTCTTTACACTGGGTAGGCATTTATTTGGCATTTAACATATATATTCTATTAAGTTTCTGTTCTTAATTATATCCCTATCACACCTCCCCACTCAATCTATTACAGCTTTTTCATTTTAAAGTGCTAATAAATAGCTAGTCTGAAGCCAGCAGGTGGGTATCTCAGTGACAGCATCACATCTGGGCTTCCCTTCCTCTTGGTATATTCACTGGACAAGTGAAATTACAGTTTGGTTTTCTATTTTCCAGTCAAAATAAACTGCCTCACCTCTGTGATTTCAGCATGTCATGCTAGAATAATCTCCTTCACCTGCACAGTTTCCTTCATCTGTGCAAGTTCAGATGAGGGGCACAAAGGATAAACTGATCTGCCCTTGCTGTTTCCTTTGCAGGGCTCTCTTTCACTTGTACAGAGGTGAGATCTCAGTGTAGACGATGCTGCTGACAGAGGTCTGTGAGGGGATGGAAAATGCAAAATTATCCCCAGAACTCAAGTCACTTGGAAGATTCATGTGTCTCCGCTCTGGACAATCACACCTGCTGTGCTCCTGTTTATACAGATGTTTGTGCCAGGTTTCCAGAGAGAGAACACTTGGAATATCAATGGGCCCATAGACACTATCCTGGAGCCAGGTCTTTATTCCCTACAAATGCACTCTCCTTGTGCTGTTTTGTCTTCAGCTGTATGAAAATGTGAATGGACGAATTTCTAATTGCTTTAAGGCAGGCTGTAGAACTGTGGAAAAATACAGACAAAAGCTGTTTTTTGAAAACCGGCAGACAAATTTGTCACTTGGCCCCACAGCCTTTCCCACTGGATCAGGGCAGAGGGTGCAGCATTTTCTCACCAAGGGGCATCCACAGTGCCAGCAGAGAGCAACAGAAAAAGAAGTATAAGTATTTGTCGTGATGAGGGCACAATTGCCAGGTGATGGCAACTCTCAGGTAAACGAGATGCGGCAATGGAGGTGCTCCTCTCTGCAAAAAGGCATGTGTTTGCCAAGCTCCACATGAGAACTCTGAGAAAGGAATAGAGAGCAAAAGTCTGTGGCTGATCTTGCTGAATGGGACAGATGGAAACCCTTGCCAAAAATAGCTTTGCAAGAAGTAGAACACATGGTAAATTGCATTAATTTTAATAATTGCTTTTTATGCTTTGATAAAAACTGGCAAAGACCTAAAGGATCCTCTACCCAAGATAATTAGCATAGTTCTCCTTGACTGCTCCCCTTTAAAGAGAATGCTGTTTTGAGGCTCTCATGGCTCACAAAATTGAGAAGGATAAGGCTGCCCACTTGTGCCAGGAAAGCAGAGTGCTCAGTAGTATGTGGGACCCACCAAAAAACAGTTTAGCTGCTGATGCATCAAGTAGCTTGAGGCCATTAAAGCAGCCTTGAGTCTGCAGCCTGGCAACATGCAACATATCTCTGGCCACAGGGTCCTGCAGAATCACAATCTGGAGGTGAGGAGATCCACAGTCTTTAAAAAAAAATCAGCAACCACCTTTTTCTAAAAGGAAGGGCAAATTTTAGTTTCTTAATTTTTTTTTTTTTTTCAGGAGACACAGGATTTCCTAACTGCTGTAGGAGAAAGGGATCAGGCACCTCTTTTGTGCCTTGCAAACAGGATTGTTGGCTACCACAGTGCCAGGTAGAACTGTCCATTTGTCACATGAAAAGGGATAATGGGAAGAGCATGCCTGCACTACTGCTTCTTACTCCAATCACTGGTCAAGATTTGGGGATGCTTGACTTGAAGAGAAATTCTCATATCAAAGTAATCTCCTCCAGCAATGGTGCTGGATGCAGTGTCAGACAGCACCAGCACCCCCTTTACTCCAGCCATCTCACCACCTTATCTAAATTGGTTTAGTCTTCTACACAGCTACAGTTAAACCAAAACACAGAACTCCAGCTGCTGGCAGTGTCCAGGCCAGTGACCCAGAATTGGCTTCTAATTGATGTTGTTAACACAGGGCATCTGCTGTTCAAACAACTCTGAAATAACATTTAATTACCTTGGGGGATTCTGGATCCACCAATGCCTGCATTTATGTACAGTTCTCAGGAATACACAATATGTTTCCTACTCAGGTGCTGCACATTTTTGTATGAACAAAATGTATTTACTTTTACAGCTAAAAAGTGTGCTTGTCAGTCCAGATCACAGTCACAAACCTGTCAGAGTCAGGTCTGCAAGAGTACAATGTCTAGGAGTGGTATTCGTTTCTATTAGATTAAGGAAGCTCACTGGAAATGCAGTTCTGTCCCCAAAAGAGCACTCTGGGACTGCAGCTGGATGGGGTTGATTTTCTTGTTCCTGCCAGGACCAAGCTCAGGCAAAGAGACAGGATTTCTGCCACATGAGAGCAGCCTGGGCAGCTCTGAGTACATGATAGAAATGCATAAATACAGAAATATAAACGTGCCTGCATGCAAATATCCCCCAAAAGGACACTTGAGATAAAAGTTGGTTGCTTGGGAGTGTGATTTGGATGCACTAAGTACTGATTGTTAAGTCTTTGGGCAGATAGACTGAAAAATCCTTTTAATTCAGGTCTTCTCCAGCCACAGGGATTATAGAAGTGAGCAAGAAGTTCCTGTGTAAGGGGCCTGCTCCCTCATGTGCTGCATGATTTGGCTCTTTCCTCCCCGAGCCAGAAGTGAAGCACATTGGCAGGAGCTCAGCAGGGCCAGAGGGATGCTGTTGCCCAGGTGGGAGGCAGCTGCTGGCTGGCAGGTTTGTGCTGCAGCTCAGAGCAGGGATGGCACCAGAAGCAAGAGCTTCTGCATGCTGCTGCCCCCCGAAATGCCTCCCTGCCTCCCCATGCCCTCCCCCGCCCAGACCCCGAGGATCTGGTCCTCGAGCATGCGTGTGCAAATTGTGCTACTGATGATATTTGTATCCAGTAATTTTTTTTTAAAGCTCAGTGATTTAGATTGACAAATGTATTCTGATTTCCTAATATGTTTTCTTCACATCTTTGCTGTGTTTTTCCATAAGAATTATTCTGTTCAGCAGCTTGGGAAAAAACAATCAACGGCTCAAAGGTATATTCAACTTCAGAATTTTGCAGAGAATCATAAAGCCTCTTCCTTTTTTTTTTTTTTTCCTCTGAAAAATGTATTTGTCTCTATGTTTCCTCCACTGGCACTATCCTGTAGCTCTGTGTTTAACCTGATGTTCTGTCACCGCTCCTGTTTCTGTTGATGTGTTTCTGTGAGGTTGGTCTGTCACGCTGATATTTTGCTCTCACTTTTTTTCCTGCTGCACTGTTGTTTAACAGCCTCTTCACAGAGCACCTGAAGGCTGATGTTTGTGATGCTGCAAGTGCTCAGTGAAGCCCTCTTCAAACACAGCCCTTAGCAGAGAAACACCGTGAGGGGGGCACAGAACTGGGGAGAAGTGGACACACTTGAGCAAGCACTGCAAAAGGGATGAGATATTCTGGAGCTGCTGGGTTGAAACATTTGACTGCATCACAGGCAGCAGATGAGGACAAATTTTTGACTTTTCTGCAAACCTGTGGGTTTTGACTGTAACTGAAGATGAATGTCTCAGTGTGTCAGGAGATGAGAAATCTTAGAAACACCGACAGAATATCAAAAGTGCTGCAAGGAAACAGAGCTGATTCAGTTTCTAGCCTTACTTAGTAATCAAAGAAGTTGCTTTTGATAGCTTGCTTGTGAAAAAGGCTTTGTCATTTTTCATTCCAGAAATTAGCAGTTTTATTTGAACTACTGTCAGGATGCCAAAACTATGCAGGGACTGGGACAACTGTAAAAACTGTATTTTAGGACTGATTAGGGGAGACCAAGCCCCCAGCTTTGTCGTGGTTTAATCAGAGCCACCAGTCTGTGCTCATAGGTCTCATAAATACAGAAATCTAGCTAGGCATTGGTGGGGTTTTTGAAGACTGCCCAAGAAAGTGCTATTCCACCCATACTGGTTGAGTTGAACAGGTTTGAGTGATGGCAGACAAGTCATTCTGCAGGGAATAATTAAAAGGATTACATACTGGTATAGAAGGAGTTTGCATGATGAGTGAGCTTTGCTATCTGGGAGCTATTTGAGGCATGATGGATACAAAGTTATCTGAGCATGCTAGACAGAAAATTCTCTTTTGAATCCATTATATGAAGAGGCTAGATTGTTTTTAGAGGTGGTGCCTGAATTTCTATTTAGAGCCAAGTTTCTGTACTCTACAGAGGGGCAGATTTTACCTGTAAGATCAGTATGGATCTAGACTTTCTGTTTAGGAGGAAAGATCCAGAAACAGAGCACTGCTTTGTGCTTAATCCCATTCAAAGATTCTTCACAGTCATATAGGTCTTGTGGCCAATTCAAAAAGGAAAGAGGAGGAAGAAGAGAGACCAAGACCTGTCTGGTGGAAGGCTCTCTGCTGATAGGGCTTGGCTGCAGGAGGAAAGCCTGTTCGTTACCAGTATAAAAAAGTTATTAGGAACTTCTTCTGGACCTGAGTGCTGACACTCCAGTGCCCAACAGCCATGAGAGAACTGAGATCCTCCATATGCTAAAAACCATAGTGCATAATGTGTTTGTCCATTTTTCTCCCAGAACGTTTTAGAAAGACCAAGCTGCAGAGAACTAGACAAATCCTGATCCAAACCTTCCTTGCCTCAAAGGTTCTAATCGTGCTGCTCTGACCTCTGCCCCCTGGTTTACATGCTAACCTCTGCTCTGAAAAATTACTCACATTCTTTCTGAACCGGGCCCACGCACTACAGCCCAGCTCATTTACTGTGTGCACCCCACTGCTAACCCCAGGAATGCAGTGGCAGGTCTTAGAGAGTTTGCTTAGGACTTGTTTGCATTTCTTATAGCCCATCTGCATGCACAGAAGGGGCAGTCACTTCCCAGGCTGCCTGAAAGGGGCATTGTGACTGATGGAAAGAAGAACACAAGACCCATACCAGAATACCAAATCTCAGATTAAAGCATTTTGTCCTACAGAAGCAGTTTAACATGCTTTGCCCAGAAGGAAAGTTCACAAGAAGTCTGACGGGCTTTTGGAACCACGAGGGACACGCTCTGTGAGATAAGAGCAGAGGATTGCCACTGTCATGTTATTAGACCTTTCCAGACACCCACATAAGAGCCCTGGCTTTCAGAAATGTGGAAATACTGCTTTTTGCCGCAGACCTTGGATACAGTGGAGTTCATTTTGAGGATGCTGGATTCAGCGCCCAGTCCTTGCTGAGGCAGTGGCAGGCAGGGCACCCTCTGGGGCACTAAGAGGGTGTGTCCCTCTGCCCCTGCACAGGGCACCACACTCCCTGTCCTGGCCCTGAAAGTTTATTTCTCTTCATAATATCTTGCAAGTCCCATCAGTCCACCTTCATCCACTCCCTTCAGAAGTTTTAGCCTTTGCCCTGGATTTACTAAACCCCTTATTTTTGGGGTGGTACCACCTGATTCCTAAGCCAGGCTGAGGAGCAGCCACTTCTTCAGGTCTCTCAGCAACGTGATGACTTCAGCCTTGAAGGCAGATGAGCCTTCTTGCTGGCTGAAACAATGAAATGGAAAATATTGACTGAATGAGACTTACTCTGAACACAACATGAGCATTTTCTACTCAACCACACTTTAATTTTTTGATCATTGGTGCTACAGGTTACAAACATATCTTTCATCCTCCTGGAACAACCACCAGACAACTTGTGAGGTGAGAAGGACGAAGGTAAGAAGCCCTGTCAGCTAAAAAAGCTAAGGCATGAGGCACAGCAAACGTGCTTTGGGTTTATCAGCAGTTTTGCACTCAAATTATGCCTGATGGTTGTTACCTGCACAATGGTCTTGCATGATGCCATCAGTCACTCTTTAGCCTAAATTCTGGGTAACCCTTATTAGCAAATTGAGCTCCTGCAGTGGCTGCTGACATCTGCTTCTGCCTCCTGTAGTGTCATGTTGTGTTCCAGCAAATTGAAGCACTGAAAAACCTTGAAGACAGGAGTTGTGATCTCTGTGAAAATGTTTAGAATTCGGGCCTAATTTTATTTTCCTTCCTGGTAGGAAATGTCTGCCGTGGCACCTGTAACCAGAAGAGCAGGTGTGAGTGAAAAAGGACATTCCTTTTCTTCTTTTATAGGGTTAATAAAGAAAAATAACATTAAGCAAAGAGAAGGTAGGAAAACAACTGATTTCAAATGTGTAATAGATACGTAATCCCCTTAAAAATCCCACAGGAACTGATTATCTTGGTTTACAACTAGTTTAAGGTAAAATGCAAAAAAAATGATGAGGCTGGCCCTAGCCATCACTTTAGAGGGGGATTATTCATATTGTTTCATAGGAAGTGGTGAATTACTAAAAACTGTCTCCATGTCTGTGTCACTGCAACTGCTCCCAATTACTGTCACTCACTCTTCTAAGGGATTTTTCACAGCTGTGTTTGCAGGGGCAGTCTCCTCTGGCTGCTGTCCCCCCACTCACTTCTGCTGTCCTGGGAATGCTGGGTCTTGGAGCAGAGCAGGGCCACTGGACAGGCTTTGCACAGGAGAGGGGTCGGCCCCATCTCCTCTCACTGCTATCACCCACCCATCTAGCCCCCCCTTTGTTTGCCTGAGACTAATTACAGCTCTGTCCTTTCATTCCTCACACCAGGGGCCCAGTGGAATGTCGGGAAGGAGCCTCAGCAGAGTGGTGGGTGGCACTGAATCCTCCATTATGTGTGCTCACACTTAATCCTGGCCAGGACTGAATTGTCCATCCCAGGAAAGTCTTCATTTGAGAGAGGGAGCGGGCTCTGTAGCAGCTCTTCTGGCTTGGGCTGGGCTCCCCTGGTGCCCAGCTAGTCATGTGCTAGGAGGTGCTAGTCAGCTCCTCCTGTTCACAGCTTTTTCCTCCCTTCACCTGTTGTTGGCTTGAGGAGCTCCCGTTAACCTGGCTGATTTCAATATCATCAAAAAATTGGCTTGAGGCTCATCTAATTATTCACCCTGTTTTATTTCTTCCAGTGTCCAAAACCCATGGGAAGGGGGAAAAGAGGACGTTTAAATCCGAGACCAGCTTTCCTCTGTGATGGTTACAATGCACCTCCCTGAAGACTCGTGCTCACAGGGGTGTGAAGACCTTCATGTCCTGCGATACACAAGTGGCTCCTGCCACTGAATCCTCTCCCCCTCTGAGCCAAGCCCAGGTACCTGCACCCTGGGGATGGCAGCAGCTCTACTTGCTGGCTTTGAAGCTCACTTGCCATGGCAGGGGCTTACCTGCTTGCAGACACAGCCCTGTGCCTGGCTCCAGGGCCCCTGCACTCCCTCCTTGTCTGCTGTGAAGGGTGGCAACGTCTCGCGTGTGCCAGTGACATCCCAGTGCTGGCGTTACCTTGGCAAGGCAGGGCACCTCAGGAAGCAGTAGTAGTACATCATGGAACTGCAAATAGCTACTGCAGAAAAGCAACTTTATCTTCTGTTTTCATCTGTATCTGATGCATTCTAACTGAAAATGAGAGTCATGCTTTGGAATGGAAACAGAACTTAGTCTTCACTTTTCATCTTTTTCTTCAAAAGCCCAGATCCTCATTCTCTGGACACTCTTCTTAGTTTTGGGAAGATCTGGGCATTGATGGGACAGAAGCAGTTTGACTCATCCTTCCCTCATAGACTCAGACTTCTATCACGAGTCTCTTATTAATGACAATAAAACAGCAAAACCCAAGTGTTTGCCATTATTGGGGGATTCTTTTGCACTTACCAATGTGGCTTTTCTGGTAAGGACTACTTCTAAGAAAAATGTGGCACTGACTCTCCAGAGAGACCCACGTGCAGGTCCTGAGGACCTTGGAGCAGTACCTTTGTGCACTGAGAGGAGTTGGGTTCAATGCTGCCCACTGCGTTTATTTTTGCAGTATTTGCTTCTTACCTTGCATTTTCCAGAGGGTTTGTGAGCTTCACAAGCACCCAATGAATTCCAGGGTTCTTCTTGCTGCCCTTGCAATCCTACTCCAAAGCAAACCTTTCTCCCTCTACTTGTCACCTGAAAAGTCCTTACCACCTGCTAAGCTTTCCCTTCCTCTTACACCCTACACATCGAGTGTGTTTATCAACCTACAACTCCACTCTTGCCTTCCCCAGGGTCCTCTGGTCTCACTTCTGCCTTGTAAGCTCCCAGGCTGTTGTAAAAGAAGGTGGTAGAGCCAGGCTGGGATGTCCAGCGGTGTTTGTTTGCAGAGACACCTCATAGGTATTCAGGCTGCTCTCCTCCTTGCTGATGAGCCTCATCTACGGAGTTTTCCTGCATAAAAAACTGCACATGTCAGAGGGGAAAGACAAATGACTACAGCAATAATGTAGAAGAACATCCTCTGAACATCTGAGAGGGCTGAATCATGAACCACTTTTATCAAGGCGAACAAGAGGCACTTAAATATTAGCTGCTGCTTATAAATTATATTGGTATGTTAAATACACACATTTTTTCACAGTTTTATAAAGCGAGTGATCTCTATTTGCTTTCAACTGGAAATCATAAAGTAAAAATCAATGAGCTTATATCAAGCTTGTATTATGGTCCTTGAAGAGCCAACCAACTCTATAAAAACGACTGTTTTCTAACGAAGATATCATTAATTGGATTGAGTTGGCAAAGTTTAAGTGCCTTGTCATATTTTGACTGCTATGCAGCGCTTATTGATTTTATAGAACACCCTGTAGATAAATGTAATGATTAATTTCATTTGGTTTACAGGAACAGAAAACTTCTATGCAAAAGTGGATGTGCTGTCCTATTTTTTCATAACCGCCTGTACCTGGCGGGGGCATGGATCTAGCTGTGGAGATACACAGGTGGCCTGGCCTTCCCTGGTTTCTTATTTACTTCAAAGAAATTCCATTCTTCTCCCAAACCCATGGGGTTTGTAATTTCAAGGACTTCAGAGAGAGTATTTTTCAATATTTATCACTTGGGTGTTTCTGTTTTCTTTCTAAAATAAGGAATGGTAAGTTTTAGCCCACGTTTCCTGGTTTGCAAAGCCATCAACCACAGGTCCAAAACCCAGGACCAGCTCATGAACCCACTCTAAGTCAGTGCTTGCTTCGGGATGGAGAAGGTGGCTCCAGGCTCCTGGTCCGGAGCCCTTCGTGCCTGGGGCCCCGTGCACCTCCCTGCTCTGCCCCAGCAGTCCCGGCAGTCCCGCGGCAGCTGGGAGCGCTCCCAGGGAGAGGCGCAGAGGAGCATCGCTGCCCTCAGATCCAGCCACGGCCAGCACAGCCAGGCCAGCTGGGGGGTCTGGCTGCCCCCAAACGGGGCAAGCCAGGGCTCTGATCCCCTTCACACACACCACAACGGGGCTCGGCTTGGTGCGCAGTCCTTGGAGCTGTTACTCCCGAGGCTTTGGGGTTATTTTTAGTCATAGCTACAGCACTCGGTGCCACATGGCTGCCTCTGAATTATTTGGTTGCTTAATTGGCGGAGTTGATGTAAAAGCAAAGTGAGGGGAAAGGAAATACCAGCAGCCTCCCTGGGGACACCCTGCCAAGCCTGGGGGTGACAGTCGTGCTCACTGCGAACTGCCTCGGCATGTTTTTGTACCAGCAACGCGGGGAATGAAAAGGATTTCAGGCCTGAGTTTTAGACCCGCTCCGGTGTTCCCTCCCTCGCCTCTCCGGCTGTATTCTTGCCCCCACTGCTGGCACAGGCGGAAAGTGCATCCCGAGGCGCTGCCGGGCATCCTGCCCTGGCTGCACGGGCAGCTCGGAGACGCTGGAAGCTGGACCCCAGGTGCACACGGTATCTGCAAGGTACCGGGACTAAAATCAAAGCTTTGACTTTTGTGTTTGCCCTCAGAGCGGATTAGTATTGAATGTCTGATCCACAGGGTGTTTAATGAGTCTCTGGGTATGAACGGGCAGAGCAGAAATCTTTCGAGTAGCCTAAACTGACCAGAAATGAAAACAGGGAAGTCCCATTGTACAGCCTGGATGGAAGCTGCTAAAATCATATCCCAGGAACTACCCATGCACTGCATTCCTCCAAATCAGTGCTCTCCTCCATTCCAAGCACAGATGCTCGTTCCTTCTTGATGTTGGGAAATCTCATGTGCCAGGCATGTTTGAGTAGCTCCCTAAAATAAAATATCTGGATCAATATGAGAGCAGAGAAGTGGCTGAGGACACTCAAACCAGGCCACCAACAATATGGCTTCTAACCCCCCACCGCTGTGAGGGGGCAGTTGACAAGATCACCAGTTTTCCATGCCACTGCTGTTACATCCTAAACTACACAGTTGGAGGGAAAACAATATCCAGTATTAAAATCCACTCTCCTACATAGAGTCTGAGCCACCCACAGCCTCTACAGCGTTGCCTCCTCTCCAGCAGTGCTCCGTGTCGCAGGCTGAGCCCCAGACCAGCTCTTTGGCTCTGCTCCCCTCCGGCTGCTCCTCGCCGAGGCACCGCCGCGCTGAGCCCCACAAGTGGTCCCTTCCTAGCCCCACTAGGACTTCTTCTGCGGCACTTGGCTCCTGCGGAGTGGTACTGACCGCGCTCGGAGCGGCTCCCGTGGGTGCCGGCTTTCACTCGAGGGTGGCAGGGGCCACCCCCAGGGCAGGAGGTGTCCCTGCTCCTCAGGCTCGCCTGCAGTAGCTTCGTGTCGCTGGGAACCACACTGCCAGCTGCCCGCAATTCCCGGGCTGGCAAAGCAAAGACTAGCAAAACCACGAGGAGCGCAGCATCGCCGAGGCTCGGGTACAGAACAAGACTGCCTGGGGCCCTGCAGGATGGCCGCCCGGGGAGAGGGCACCCCGTTTGGGTCACCGAAACAGCGGGGTGTGCAGCCTGGTACTTGCGAGGCACCACCTGCAGGCATGGATCACCCCAGGCTGGAGGCGCAGCCCGTCCCCCCGCCAGCACCCAGCTGGACACAGCCACGCTCCCCACTCCCGCTGGCGTTGGGGGCTGCCCCAGCACCAGGCCATTTGAAACATTACTTTGGGATATCAGGAACTCTGTGAATGTACATTCAGCCTGGGGCGCATCCCCGCTCGGCTGAGCACTGGCTGCACGTTCAGGGCTGCCAGCAGCAAGGGAGCCAAGGTGAGTGAGGAGCGAGTGCCCTGGAAAAGCCACCTTCCCCGGTGCTTTCCCCCGGCTGCACCTTGCCGCTAAGGCTGCCTCTGAACACGTCCATCAAGCTGCAGGGGGGACTCCTGTGACTGGTACTCGCGCAATTGCCGTGCTTCTCGATCTAAAAATATGGTAAAGATTTCGCTCTTGAGACACATTGTAAAAATGTCACTTTCCAGGGCTTTCTCACAGCAGGGATACGGTTCCTTGTGAGCTGTAACGCAGCTCCTGCTCGGGGGAGGGGGCACGACTGGAGTGGCAGTGCCTGCCTGAGGCGCTCAGGTGAGCTGGAAGCGGAAGCAGGAGCTCAGCTGTGCCAATGGCAGCGGCTTTGGCAGCAGCGCTGGAAGCCAACTGTAGAGATTAATAAATCACTGCTCTTCACAGGAAAATTGCTTCCCCTTAGGTAAAAGGAAACAAAGTACCCAGGAGGGGAAGAAAGTCTAACTTTTGAGAGGGTATCATGGTTTCATCCCAGAACACCTGCCAGCCCTGGTGTCAGTGCAAGGTAACCGACACATGGCATGAATCTGAGAGTATAAAAGATGTGTCATTACAAGAAGGAGTAGGAGGAAAATAAACCGAGTTGACAGCTCACATCCTGTGTCATAATCCTAGAAATTGTTAATATTTACAAAATTAACAACTAATATAACCGATGACAATCTCACTCCTCCTGGTTGTCATGAGGATATTAACAGTTACCACCCGCTACAAACTGGAAATATTCCCCGTCTCTGGAGCTCCTGCTGCTCAGCAAGTGTGGGGATGTCACAGACTTGGCCTCCCAGCTTTCCCACCAGCCCCAAGTCATGAACCAGTGTGGAACACCCAGCCACTGCTGGAGCTGGAAGTGTCTCCTGCCCTCACTCTGCTTCCTGGCAGCAGAGGGTCAGGCAGAACAGGAGGAAGATTCTTCTCTCCCCAGCTCCTCCAGATGCGCAGGATTCAGCCCCACGCAGCGATGGTGGGGAGAGCCCAGGGGAGGAGGATGGGGAGTACAGACAGTGCTGGAGGGAGGAGAGGCGAGGGCCACACTGGCTCAGATCATACCTTGGAACAAGCTTCCAGTTCAGGGAAAACTCCCATACTACTGCTGTGAATTGCCAGCTGTAAGGATGGAAGCTAATTGATAAGCAGATGCTACTGTCATTTCCTTAACCTGAAAGACCTGACTAAAATCAAAATAAAGGTGCTTGAACACCAGTGACTCCATAGGAAACTTATTCCTAGACTAGCAATCACAAGGTGAAACTTTAAAATCACAGTTGCTATTCCTCACATATTAAAGTAAGAAAGAGAGTAAGAGCGGTGCTCATTTTCTCAGAACTGAGGTTTTTATCATAACTGTTACCTGTCCATCAAGAGGACTGCAGGAGGCAATACAGGGTTGATGCCGTTAAGTACAAGAAAATTGTGGATGGTGCCTGCACAAGCAAGTTTTCTGGTTTCATTTTGCTCTACCCTTAGCAAGGAACATTAGTTCCCCAGGCCACTCTTTGCACAGGCACAGCATGTCAGGTTTATGTCAATTTAAAAAGGTCTCCTCTGTCAGGGTGTATAGTACACAGAAAATTTGCCATACTCTTTCCAGTTCACCATATGCAAAATTAAAACAGAGAATTACCAGCATAACTGTTTTCAAAGAGCTCTCGGGTACAGGAAAGCTGTAAAAAAGCAGATTTTCTCTTCACAGGAATAATTTTCTCCTCTTGAAGGGGCATGCTGTTGGCTCTATGAGAGAGTGGCCCAAAGAGGCAACCTGAACAAGTGACCATGAATGAATGAGTGAATGAATGGATGGCAAAGATGGCAAAGAGGCAAAGATGCCTCTTCAAGGCAAGAGATCAAGGATCTCATTTTCAATTAGGCCAGTGAAACAATACTGAGCAGTGGAGCAAAGAGCAGCTCTTCCAGAGCTGGCACAGCACAAGTGCTCACCTAGGTGCAGCAACCATTGGAAGGGGACTCATTCTGATGGATCCTCTGGAGAAATGACCATCATGAGCTGCACTACTCTTTAAGTGGTTCACTACAATAAGATACAGCAACTCCTTACCTTGAGTACAATGGGGAAATAAATGTGACCGGCAAAATATAACATTGTTTTAAAATATTAAAAAAGGAATGACCTTAGAGAACAGATACATAAAATCATCATACTCATTTTAAAACTGTTGTGTAGTTTGCTCTAAGAAGATAGCACATTTTTAGAAACAGTAAAACCTTAGCACATTACATCCCAGTTTGCTTTTCTTTCCCTTGTCTTTTATTCTGCTCTGCACCTCTGAAGAATATTCCTTTATAACCCATTTTGTTTTCTGTTTGTAAAGCTTTATGCATTTCAGGTTTTCATCATCTTCTGAGATCATTATCTTATTTTTTCATCTTTCATTTCAAGAAACTTCTTTCCCCCCCCTCATCTGCTATCATCTTCAGTATAGTACTTCTCCCTTTAGGATTTCTTTTATCCTTCTCATCTTTATGCCTTTCACTTACTCTTCCCCAGGCCCCTCATTCCTGCTTTTGCTTGTCAAAACTGTGTTTCTTCCTCCTTCATGAGGGAAGAAGTGGGAAGGTTGGGTGGATTTTTTTGCTATGAGCACACAAGAATGCTCCAATCAATACTTTGCAATCCTGCAGAGGAGAGCTTGCATGACTCTTTTAACACTTTCAAAATTTGCAAATGCAGTTAATGAAAGTCTGACTAATGCTTGAAAACCATAAGCTTATTTTAAAACAGTGCTGTAGGTTCCCACCAATAACATCATCAGGCCTTCCCCAACAAGCTTGAATTTTGCATTAGAGACACTACTCTATGCTTTGAAACATTTGTAGCCCTGTAGGAACTTCTTTTTGCTTACACCTCAGGACACAGAGTGGGCAATGGACACAGTCTCAGACACCACCTGAACCTTCAGCTCTGGCTGGATTTCTGTTCAAACCAAAGGAAAGTTGTATTGCCACCCCACTCACAGAAAGTTATGCCTGTGTGTACCCAGGGAGATTTTGGAAGACTGGTGAATGCACTTCAGCTGGAAGTGAGTATATGTAGAATTTCTCCAAATCTCAAAGCAGGTATCTGGCATCTGTTAGGAGAGCAGTGGAGCAGCCCTGAGGAAGTGCCCTGCTCCAGGGCTGGGGTAGCATTCAGTGACAGGGAAGGATCCAGAGCCTCTTCACCCTTTTCTGATAGATGTGCCCTTGTTATTTATTTTGTTCCAAAACCAATTTGCAGTAGTAGTTTGGGGATCTTCTGACATTTCATTGACATTTCTTCAGGACTTTTTGTAGCATGATTATTATTGTCAGTAGGCCCTTTCATGTGTTAATACCTACACCACATTTAGTTGTGTGCATTCCAGACGAGGTACAGTTTTTGCTGTGAACTCTTAACATGCATTCAACCTAGCACCTTCATGGGCCTGTTTCAGTTGGACCTGTTCCCTAGGCAGATCACTTAAGAGGTCTGGAAAATCCTCTTCAGAGCTTGCAAAAGATAGAATTGACTGCTCCTGACAAGTCTACAATTTTTAATGTGTTCCATCTGCCTACCAAGACTGCCTCATTCTTCCGAAGTACTGAAGACCACTTAAAGTGTGTTTAAAACTTGATGCCAACTTCCTAGCTCTGCTTGCCAATTCAAAAAAATCTGTTGCAAAATATATGTCAATACATTCATTCCCAGACTAAGGCAACCATGTTACCCAAATGCTGGGGCAATCCTAAATGCGCTCGAGAGGCTGGTGCTGATAACAGAAACTTCAGATTGGCTTTTGCAGAAGGCATCCCTTCTAGCATGAGATATTTAAAACCTTTTCCCACTGAACACAACAGGCCTGTCTCGGCAGTCTGGGCACGCTTCCCAGCTTGCTGTCCGGATGGCATGGCAGCCGACACTCGGCAACGGGTTCCGCGCGTATGAAATTCATTAAATTGGAAATCAAGGGCAGGAAGGTCTCGACACAAGCGATCCAGGTATGAATATCTGTTCTTGTTCGTTGAGTTCCCTTGTCGGCTTTTGCTCTCATAAGAATAAAATTGTTTGGGAAACACTGTCTGTAGATTTTAGGCTTTTCTTCTCCATTGGTAAAACCTAAAACTATTTGAGCTGTTAAACCATTTGCGGCTTCTGAGCTTGGTTGTTGTGCCAGTTTTGTATAGATAAATATAGAACCTGTGGCATTTTCAAAAGCCATTTGGAATAGCTCTTCAATATAAGCACTGTAAGCAGAGATTAAACACATTATTTGGGTTTTCTGCCTAAAGAAAAAAAATCACTTGAAAAATTGGCAGAAGTACCAGTTTCTTCAAATGACAAAGTTCTCTTCTCCAAACTGAGTCTAGCAATTGGCAGCTCTCTACAAAGACAATTTTTTTTTTTCCCCTCTCCCCTTCCCTACTCCTTGATTTCAAAATAACCTTCAAGGTAAAAAGAGCAGTCCACAGCAACATAAAAAAAGAAAGAGAAACTGATTAAAATGTTTCACTCCTTGAACAGAATGCTTTGCATTTTAACTAACTTGGATCAGATAAAATGCTACCACATTCCTACAGAAGAAATCACCACATTACAGGAAATTGGACACATACATTCCTCAAGGAATTTCCTATTCAAAAGTCCTACTGAAGAAACTAAACAACAATACAAATGAAGAGCTTTATTAAAATCCCTTGGAATATCATATGAAATTTAATATTGTATAATATAAGTGCAAATTCCCTCATATGAACAGGATGTGACACACGTGAAGAGAGGACATTAATATACACATAAATAGAAAAGCTACGATACGTTCGACAGTGATATATTAAATGGCTACATAAACGTGACCATAGTTAGGAGCATATGTAATTTTGTTTCCCTCTAGCAGTATCTTCTAAAGCATTATACATAGTAAATTGCATTTAATTCTAATCCTGGCTTTCCTATACGAAATAAGAGATGTGTAGAAATATTGTAGGCACAATCAAAAGCAATGCAACAGATGTAAAACAGAGGCAGAAGCCAGGCACTTATTTGTTTTTGGCTGCCAGAGGTTTACGGCTGATCTTCTTTGACTTGTCATTGTTCTTCTTTGGAGGTTCAGGGTTCGCCTGCATGTGTCTGCCATAAAGACTGTAAGGAAAGGAGAAAAAAAGATTGTGATACAATCACTAAACACAGACTTTTACTCTGCAGCACATTAAACAATAAGAATTTAAACATTAAAAACTAGAAATAAAAAAAGGGTCTTTATTTTGTCTCAACACACTGAATTTTCTATTAGCTCTCAAACTGCAGTCATTAACATTTGGTTTTTTTGTGACTTTTCAGGTGAGTAACATGAGGGAAGAGCAGGCTTTTGGGGCAGTGAAGGAGCAATCAGTTTTGCCTTCAGAAACTAGCAACCTTTATTCTGCAGTTATGGGATTAAGTCTTGGAAGGCTGCAAGGATGTGAATTCAAGCAGACAATGACAAAAATTGTGTTGAACTGGAGAGATAGAGTGCCTGCTTAGAGCAAAGTGAGCATCATCCCTAACCAGAAAACCCAGGGGCTTGATAATGTGACAGAGAGCAATGGTGTCACAGCCGCCTTTGCTGCTCACACATGATTGATAGCACTGGGACAGATACCAACACATCAATGCCACATTAGTAAGTACCACTGATTAAATGTTGACAAAGTATCCTACAATTAAGACGGCTAGCATTCACTGTGAAGCTAAATGGACTACATGGCTGAGAGGATCTCGCTAAATATCACACAGTAATTAATAGATAATTTATGAGTAATCCTGATTAGAATAAATTAAAAACCTACCCAAAATAAACACAGCTCAGACTTAACTTCCCTTATTGACATAAAGTGCTTTTTGAAGATGCACTTTGTGGATTTTGGTTGGGGTAATTTTCTTCATAGTGGCTGGTATGGATGGGGCTTTGGTTTGTATCTGCACTGAAAACAGTGTTGATAATGCAGGGGTATTTTAGTTACTCCTGAGCAGGGGCAGCACAGAGCCAAGGCCTTTTCTGCTCCTCACCCCACCAATGAGAGAGCTGGGAGTGCACAAATTGTTGGGAAGAGATGCAGCCAGGACATATGACCCCAACTGACCCCAGGCATATCCCAGACCATACCGCATCCTGCTTATCACAGAAACCTGGGAGAAGAAGGAAGAGGGGATGTTCGGAGTGGTGATGTTTGCCTTTCCAAGTCATCGATACATATGATCTTGGAGGTCTTTTCCAACCTTTGTGATTCTGTGACTCTATTCTATTTACTATTCTAATTCTATGTCAGAAGAGTAAAAGCTACCATCTGATCTGAGCTTTTTGTTGCTGTATCTGGAAGATACTTCAACCATGGCATTCCTGGATGGTGGAATCAGATTAGAGCTTCTTATAGGCTGGAGTGGAGAGGCAGTGCTTGCTTTCACCTTCTCAGCAGCTGAAGTTTTACATCATGCTGCTAGAGCAGGTTGCTGTCAAGGTGTACTGTAGTCAAACAGCCTTGCTCAAGGAAAATACAACTGTAAACTATGACATTACTTCACCTTACTGAAATTTTATGTGTGCCATCACCTACTGTCAACAAGGGATCAGGTGGCATTTCCTGATGAAAGCAGAGAGCCCTGACCCTCTGTGATAACTACATGCTTCATACTAGCTACAATGCACATATTTTTCTTTTATTTCTTAAGAGATAGAGCTCCATCAGCACAAGGCTGTATTTTATCCAAGTACACAGTATGTGTATTAATCAAACATACATCCTAAATAACTCCTGTTCTGGAAAGTGTTAAGTGAGTTGAGTGAGAGTCTATGGAAGTCTATGGAAGATGGTTCAGTATTATGAAAACCTATCACTGTAGAAGAGCACAGAAGTGACATTCAAGGAGGTTGTCCCATCAGAAACTGACTCAGGATAGAAGCAGCCAAGGAACAAGCAGCATCTTGTTCTGAATGTTATGCAGTGTAGCATCTGAACCACTGTCAGCAGTAATTTTGTAACTCTTAGAAGATAGCACTAGTTAGGTAAATACAAAATTAACCTTCAAGCTGTTTTTTGGCTTTTTTAAGTTGGGACTTCAGGCACTGATTAACAGAGAATCCAGTGATCCACTGTATCTGAGCACAAAAATCCTTTGTGGATAGGAACAGATACCCCTTATCACTGTCCCATGTTCCACATCCTGCTGCCCCACTGCTCCTTTGCCCTGGTAGTGCCAACTCAAAGAGGACTGACACAGCTTAAGTGTTTCTCAAGTGCTACATACCCTCCTTCTGCTCAAGTTGGTTTAGGCTCTCCCTTTTTGCTTTGGAAACTTTAGGTAGGTTTCCCTCTCAGGTGATCCTTTTGGCATTCATTCTGCCTTTCATTTCCTCCTTTCTCAGAGCAAATGTTCAAGCATGTGGACTGCCAGACCTCAGATTAGTGAACTTTCCTGAAGAAATAGGGTGTGGTGGAAATTCTACTGACTACACACATGCTTTTGAAATGCAGAAAACCTGAATACTGACAATTTTGGATGAACTTCAGAGTTCCGGTAAAGTCTACTTGGGCAATGCCTTCTGAATACGAAAAGAGGTCCAGATGCCACTGCATCCATTAAGCTGTAAAAATACAAATTGACCCGTAGATATTTTTGGTATTTTTTAAAAAATTTGCTCCTTACAATATTCAGTGCTATTGGTGCCCCAGCAACTCCCTTTGCCCCACGCAAATACTGCATTAGTAGTAACAGATATACATGAGTTGATGGCATCTACAGCACTTCCACATTCTTTTTACCTATTTTCATGTCCAACCACTTCCATCAGCATGAGCACCAAAGTTTCATCCAGCAAAGTAACTACTGGGTTTGAAATAAGAAAATCAAATATATCCACTTAGGTTTCCCTGGCAAAACGAGAAGGAGTTCCAATGCACATTGCTATCCCAACTGAAGATGAGTGCTTTACAATCTTTCACATAGTCTGCTAGTCAAAGAGCAAGGATCAGACGTATTTAGATTATACAAGCCTTCACACACAGGGTCTCTCTCTTCTGTCTGCACACATCAAACATGAGGAGACATATGGTGTCACAACAATATTTAAATACAATAATGACTGTGATATTGCCTCTGGGACAGAATTTTCCTTCTGTTACACTAGGGAAAAGAGAATTCAAAATTCTCAGTGAACTTCTGGTACAACAACAGACACCAGTTTTATAGCTCCCAGGGGAAAAAAAGCTGCAGGGGGAACAAAAAGGCAAAATAAAAACACTCATGGAGCTTATCTCCACAAAGAAGCAATTATCTGACTTTCACAAGAACCTATAACCCTTCAGTGTTAATAGATGTGAAGTTTGCATAAAGTCTTTAGTACAGTACTTACTGGAAAGACACAGAAACAGCTGCAGCCAAGCTGTACAAAGCAGGTACATGCTCTTGTTCTGCACAAACACAGAGCCAGATGCGTTCGGCAGAGACACTTGCACATCATCCTCGGCAGCAGAGGTCAGCTGAAGACATGCACTCAGACAGTTCTGCTGCTCAGCTGACGGATGGTGATGTGCTAGAGGATGGCACCTTGACACAGCTGTTTGCATGACTAGACCCTTAGCCAAGGCAGACCGTCTCCATACACACACAAAAGAATTCTGACGCAGATAGTAGCTACGGTTTCAAGGCAGATTTGTGAGGTAAGTGCTGGTAACACATTCACGGCAGTGCCTTCCCACTAGGTATTTTGAAACGTCACCTCTTCACAGTGCTGGTACAGCTCTGAGCAGGACACTACGCACAGCTTGAAGGCCAAAACCTCTGCTGAAGGACAAAATCTCGAGTGCAAACAAATATTAGAGATGTTTGTAGTAACAGTCAGAAGCTGGTTACTGTAAGCACAGCTCACAAACTGCAGAACCTCTGTAGACATAGCAGCTACAGTATTGTAGGCAGACTTCTCATTACGTTAAAATTCAAGGGGAGATTAAATGCAAGACTGGAAGTGCAGAAAGCCCTCAGACAGAGACTCTGAGAAGCCTTCTTTCCTTGTATATATTTTTAAAAGTATCTTTCATGAAAAAAGTGTTTCTTTGTATGCAGATGAAAACACAAACAAAATCTTCCTGCATTCTCCACCTGCCCCACTGGAAGTAACAAACGACAGCAGCATGGCTGCTGCAGCAGCAAAACTAACAACATCAAGTGAGAAAGATGCTCATTAAACTTCATCATTCTGTCTACTTTAATGATGCTTTTACTTAATAAAAATTCCCTAAGTAGTTGCAAGGATATTAAGCAAGGTCTCTGGTTATGTATCAGGGGTCTAAGCTGTCACTAGTAAGCATGCAGTTCAGGAGAGGCATTCCCAAGAGGACAGAGTGAATACAGCTTTCTTGTAATAAATTCAGAGAGAATCAATAACCACAGCTTGCCACATTACTTAAGCATTTAGGAAAGTAGGTGATCCTTCTAAATTAAACCACAAATTGCTAAATGTTGCAACTTACAGCATAAGATCAGGCACGGAACCTTGCAACTTGAAAGCATACAGTCTTGCTACCAAAATCTCTGAACTTAAAAACAGAACCATAGTTAAAATTCTTAAATTCATAAAGGTCAAAAGAGACACTTTGAAAAACAAATTCAGCACAACTACCTCAAATTTTTCTCTCTTGTACAACAAAATGCTCACTAGCCAAGGGCTATATGCTCCTAGAGATAAGAGAGAACTTGTGTAAAGAACTAGTGTTTGATGCACACATTGTGGCAAGTGTTTGATGCACACATTTATTTTTTTGTGTTTAAGCATTTTTAAAGAGGATTTCAAAACTGACCCATGAGAAACACACTGGTCTCGCTTTATGTCTGTAACAGATCTACAGGGTGAGCTTGCAGTATAAAAAGGATCACACAGTTAAGTATGGTCCTGGAGAGATGCTACCTCCAGCTATGTACTGTGATCAGGGAAACAAAGGTGAAACATTCCAGCTCTGCTTGATTTTTCAAAAGCTGAAGTTCAGGGTCAGGCACATATTTAGTGCTCAGACGAAGCCTCAAAGTGGGTATTCACAGTGACCTCAACAGGACAATCCTAAGCCCCAGCTGATGAAGCAGGAGAAGGGAAAGGCTGAATCAGTGGTGGTATCACTAGAAACCCAAAGCTGAAAGAATGCTTGCATGATCGATACGTGCTGGCTACCCTGCATTAGTTACAGTTCACATGCACTTAGAGCAAGTGCTTTTGCCACACCAGTATTTGCAAAGCCAATTGTTGCTCTGGTGCCCCCTCTGATTGACTGGGACTGACCTTTTCTATGTGGGAGCTGCTAAAATGTCATCACCTCAAACCACATATTCTCTCTCCCAGGAAAGGGACAGATACTGGGATTTAACTGGTCAGTAATGTACCGGTGAGAGAAAACAGTGGAGGTTAAAATTATTATGCAACTATCATATTATGTTGGTAGTTCACCAATGTTTTCACATCTTTGTGATGTAACTCGGATAATCTCAATGAAGAGGAACACTGCATGGGTAAGTGAAACCAGTATCTGTTTTCCTGCAAAACAGATACTGGTTTCACTTACCCATGCAGCTTTAGGATTCCTAATAAGGAAAACCAGACGAGTGGTTCATTTTATTCAGCTAATTTTTTGCCCTTTGTTTTCAAGTGCTCCGAGAGCAGATGGCAGCAATGTCACCGATGTTCATCATCTGGAGCTCTCGCAAGTTGCTTCAGAACTGCTCAGTTTTGGCCTGTCCCTGTCTGTGCAGCTCTCTCCTGCTCCACAATGGAGGTAGCACTGGCTGGATGAAGGGGGCAGGTGCTGGCGGTGCTGTGCTGCAAGAGCCTCTGGGTCACTGAACCTGCAGCTCTCAATTGTGCTGTGAAACCACTCCACTGTTTTTAGGTCCGTTAACAATGTGCCTTCCTCTACAGCCCACTGCCACTCTGGGATGCTTAACGCCTCAGACTGCCCAAATCTATATATGCCAGAGCCCAGTCCTGAGACACTCCCAAGTGTAACAACCTGTGTTATTTTTCTGTTCCTTCCACCTGCCTCAATTACCTTCATAACCCGAAGTTCCTGCAGACTTTGCTTGTCACTATTTCTCCCTTATTCCCCCTAAGTCCTGCATTTCACCTTGTAAAGAGACTTTCTACATCACCAGAAATCCCTAATACCCTCAAATGCTTTTTTGGGTCTTCACCCCACAGGCACTAATTAGGGGAACTGATTCTCTCTTCCCATCTTGGATTAGCTCTCTTTTTTTAGCTAGTTTCATTTTCTGGAGTCCAAATTAGATAAAAAGAAGAGGATTCAGCACAGGTGGAGAGCTAAGTATTCAAGCCCATGTCTCCCAGCCAGTGGAGATCTGGCTAATGAAGCCAGTGGAGTAAAGAGCTTTTTGGGTGATCGAGTCCAAATGTGTGCTGCGAGATGCAGTGCTTAGCTGCACTGCTCTGTTAAAGATTTTCACCAGCTACAGAGGACAGTGGGTAGCTAGCTGACATGCAGACACTCATGTTTAGCTATTTTAAAATGCTAGATGGAGTCCACCCAACCACTCCCTCTATGTTCCCACTCTGCACTCTCACAAGCTGTTAGCTATCTTACATTAGAGACTCTGCTGAGTCACGCAGTCCAAAGTTGACTTACTCAGAATTCCTGCCTAAAAACATTCCAAATCTCAACAAGCAAAAAAAAGTATTCTGCCAAAACTTTCTGGAGCTCACTGTTTCAGCATCTGTGTAGAATGTGCACCCTCCAAAATAAATCCCATGTGTCTCCTACTGGCTACTTGACCATTCAGTTTTCCACAGGGATCCCTTCTGCTGGACCCTTCTACCCCAGTCTATTTGCTGCTCTGTATACCTGAAGAAAAGAAAGACTCAATCTCTACGTGCCACATTTCCCACCCTCTACCCCTACAGGTTACTGTCAGAGACAGACCCTGGCCGGAGGGACCTCTGGCCTCAGCTCAGAGGTCCCAGACTTTATGTGTCAGTGGGGGAGACTTGAGACTTGAGCTGACTGTGATTTACAAACACTTGCTCTACTATCGGGCTGGCAGTAGATGGATAATTTTAATTCCGCCAGACACATTTGCTCTTAAAATGGCTAATTTAATCCTTGCTTCTTTGAATTCACCATCTTGCATGGGAACTAATGTCTTTTTTTTTCATAAAGGAATTCCAAGTAGGTGTTAGGTATTTCTTTAATTAATACACAGTAATAAAAGAAAGCCTTCTCCTTACATTCTCTGAGGCTAGCAGCCTTTTGAAGCAAGTACTTTAAATGTGAGGCTTGTTAGGGAAGCACAGCTGGAAGCTCACAGAAGCCTAGCAAAAAAAAAAGATTTTTTTTAAAAGGAAAATCTAAAGGCCAAGATTTGCAAAGATGGTTAATGACTTTGCATACCCAACCAGAAGGACCTTACAAGAAGCATGGCTTTTGGCAGACACAATTTTGAAAGCACAAGGAACGCTAAAATCTAGTTTCCGAAAATCTTGATACCCAGGGACCCCAGCACTGAAAATCTTCAGCTGTGCTACGAATCCAGAGAGACACACATGGGAGGTCTCCATGGAACTGTCACAAAGACAGAAAGGACAGGGCATGCTTACTCTTATTTCTTTCAAAACAGAGACAAACAGGAATTAAGATTTCATCTAGAGAATCTATTATGCTGATAAAACAACCTCCAGCTAGGCCAGTATAATGAAACAGCAGCCTGACAGGACAAGGGAGAGAACAATTCATTTCTGCATGTGGATAGTCCTATCAGACTACTTCAATTATGAAGAATTTCTCACCTGGGGCTCATATCTTCAAGAACATTCAGGAGGCCTGATCGCCTTTCTCATGCTCCATTTTGAATGGTGCAATGAGTTGTTCAGCCTACACATGCAGACCAGTCTCTGAATCCACAGCAGGCACAAAAAAACTGCACAGGCCAGAAACTGAAGTCCTTAAGGACAAGAACTCCCATAGATTGCAGTGGAATATTTTCCTACATGTTTTCACAGATGAAATAGTGCTTTCCTACTTAGGACCAGAAAAAACCATTTAGCACCAGACACAGGCATGAGCTTAAACACTGAGGGCTGAGGTATCTACTAGAACAAATGGCATCCTACATCTAATTCATCAAAAGCAACCAGAAGCCACAGAAACTATATGGGCATGCTCAGCTTCTTTGACAGATGCCAGCACAGGTAGCTGCAGATAAAAATGCACTGCTAAGAAGGAAAAAGACAACTCAAGTGAGAAAGAAGTGTGTTCTATTTACTGAAGTGATCTGTATCATCACAACCCTTATCTTTGTGTATTTGTAATTTGTGAGCATGCAATAGATAAATCAACAGTTGCTCCCTCTTCCCCAAACCATGTTATTGGGACAACATTCAAGGCCACCTGCCTGATCACAAACTAATGCTGGACAGGCAGCAAACACTGTACAGAAAACATACTGGCATGCAGCACAGACATCCTCCCGGAGACAGCTGAGCACAGTATTCTTCATTCTTATGTTAATTTAATGTTGTTGTCTGCATGGGAGTCCTTTGGGCTTCAGTAAAACAGTGCTCACTTTCCTTTCTGAATGCTACACTGCTGCACAGATAAATGCCCTTACATAATCTTTATTATTGATTTATTACATGCATTTTGCTGTGTACCTAATTAACATTTAAAAAAAGGAAAACAGGGCAAAAATAGCTAAGTGCAAGCTAAGGAACTTTCTTTAAATTATTTTATGTCCGGCAAGTATGTATTTCTTTTCCAGTAACTAGACAAAATATATCAATAAAATGTACAGAACTGAGTCTCTTTTTCCTTTTCTTTCTTTTTTTTTTTTTAAGCAAAATTGAAGTGTCTGAGTTACTCTGAGCCTGCTCTGCTGCACAGTTTCACTGGCAGTAGCATGGAGAACATTCAGGAGACTGCAATTCCCCCCACACAGGGTTTAACCAGCTGTCCTGCTCTGTTGGGCTGGCTCACACACCTCTCCCAGGGTGTCTGCCTCTGCCATCCCAACTGGCTGCAGGGCCAGCTCTCCAACAGCTCCTTAAAATAAACATAAGGACTGAACAGTGATAAGGGACACAGCGACAAGGTGGGGAACTCAACCAAACTAACCCCTCTGAATCACCACCTCTGAGACCCTCAAAGGAAAAGGAAGAAGTCCCAGTCCTGTCACACAATCCATTTGTGTGACCCAACACAAGGAACTCTGGAAGGCTGTGTGAGCTCTGTGGACCATTGTGTAAAGGGGGCACAGGACTTACTGTGGGATGCCTAGAATTTTGGGATTTAACAGAAGTATTTCAGGATTATACAGGACTTAGGAGTTCTTATGAGGACAGACCAATAGAGTGGAAGTGAGTGACTAAGGATGACAGCAGAGAACAAGTGCAGGGAAAAAGAGAGAGAATGATGCAGGGAATAAATGAGGTCAACAGTGTGCAAGCAAGAAGAGGTCAGAATACTTGATTGGCAGAACTCTGCACCAAATCACCCTGACTTTGTCCTGCCTAAACCCTGTTTCTAGCTGTTTCCTGGGTGAATATGCCCTCTGTTCTGGCGGCATGTATACATGTCCCATCAGCAAAGTTCAAAACAGATCAGCTGGTCAGTAGCATGGACTGAGTCACAGATACTGGAGCGACCAAGGGATTCTAGGATCAGCTCCCAGAAAGACTGAGGGGATGTAGGCTGGTGAGACTGGGTCTGGGGGCCTGATATTTGAAACATCAAGATTGGGGAGCCAGGTATCAGAGGGATCCCTGACACAGGGTTTTCCTTGAGCATTGCAGGGAAAGGTATTGAGGAGTGCAGTCTGGCTGTTGTCTCCTCTGTGTTTATGTGTCCATCTGTCCTCCCATCACACTAATCTGCCCACGGCTGGCCATGTGTATATACATGTTCTGAGACTGTGGTTAGCCTCGCTGCTGACAGGACAAGAGAACAGGCATATGGAGCAGTTACTTGTGGCTACCGAATTAGCTGGGATAGATCAAAGCTTAGCCCAGGTTCCCTACACAGAGGAATAAACCTGAAACCCTGGAGGCGGGGTGCTGGGAAGAGTTCTGCCTTAGACTTACAAAGTCAAGCCCCTGTCCTGAAGACACGACTGGACACCTACCCCAGGTAAACCCTGTATCTTGCCAGGTTAGCCACACCCCCTCGTCTTTTGGAAGCTGGCCCTCAGACCTTGCGGTCTCTAGATGCAGCTCTCAGGCCATGCAGTCTTCAGACACTGCCTTCTGACCACACCATCACTCTGACGCATTAAAATCTATCTTTGGCTACTACATCAGACCCGTCCCAATTTATTTAGCCACTCTCAGCCCAGCCAGACTGGACCTGGGACTGCAGCCCACGCTGCGATACTTACTCACTGCCATCAGAGAAGGAATTTACTTGGTTTCTCCAGGACACTGGATTTAGCTGCTCAAAAGCACTACCAGGAAGAAGGAGAAGAATAGAGTAAACTCACTTTACTTTATGGCAACACTGCAATGAAAGTGTCGCTTTCTGACACAAAGAACCACATCTCAAAACTGGAAGTACTACATATCTCAGACATTCTGATTT